>BHFV01000110.1:2452-42807 GCA_003568905.1 Trebouxiophyceae sp. KSI-1 | reverse complement strand
CCCCCCCCCCCCCCCCACAGCAAGCAGCAGCGCCATTCCCCGCCCTGCACAAATCAGGCCGGGCCCAGCTGCTGCTCACTGCCGTCCCTCAATCTGCCATGCAGGCCATCGCGCTCGTGGGGCAGGCTGCGCACCCTGCTGGCCGCCGGCTGCCATGGGCGGGCCGCCAAACTGGCGCGAGGCGGGCGGCGTCGGCGGCAGCCCGGACGGCAGCCCATAAGCATCGGGCAGGCCGGCGGCGGCTGCCTGGGCGGCTGGCTTGGGGGCCGCCGGCTGCGGCGTGGTGGGGCCAAAGGGGTTGGAGCCCGAGCTGGCCGCCAGCGGGGGCTGCGTCTGAGACTGCTGTGGCTGCGGCTGCTGCGGGGCGGCGGCGGGTAGGTAGGGGCTGGGGGGCGGCACGGCGGCAGCCGTGAAGGGGTCGCCTGCAGGCGCAGCCGTGCTGCGTCAGCATCGGGGCTTGCTGCACCCCTCTCTTGGACAGCTTCAGCCCAGCTTCTCTGGGCCGGGCCGGAGGCGCCCAGCAAGCAAAGCAGCGGCTCCTCAAGGCATGTGATCAGGGCATGGCTGCCTGCTCCAGCGTGCGCCCTTGCGACATGCAGCACCGTGCGTGTTGCTTCCCAGGGTCTCTTTGCAGTCGGCAGCAGGGCGTGCGAGGCGTGCCTGCGGGGCTGAGCTGGCTGCTGCCCGCGTCTCCATAGCCGCTGGCCGCGGCGCTCGATGGCCCCGCGTCCGCCGGCGACGGCTCCGACAGCGTCAGGTCGTCCAAGTCCAGCAGATTGCCGGAGCCTCCCGAGGCGCCCGGCCGGCCGTTCCCCTCCCCGGCCGCAGGCTGCTGCAGTAACAACTCAAAAAAATATCAGGCGCCAGCAGCCTGAGGAAAAGAAGAATGCGGACCCCTGCTGAGCGCGCTGCAGCTGCCTTGCTGCAGCAGCGCGCCGTCTGCTAGGCAGATGACTGCCGGCTGCATCAGGTGCCTGTGGCTCCAGGCTGCTACATGCGGCATGTGGGGGCAGACAGCAGCTGCTGCTTGGTCTTGCTGCTGCGAGGTTTCAATCTTAACGTTGATGCTCGAATTCGTTTGGATTGCTGATGCACGGAGCGTGCCTTGGAGAAGGCTCCGATCATGCCCGCGTCCACCGGCGTCCCCGCGCCGCTCTGCCCGCTGCCGAGCCGCTCCAGCCGCAGCGGCTGGCGGCCGGTAGCAGCCTTGGTGCCCTTGCGCAGCGGCGAGCTCCGCTGCAGGCGCGACAACGCAGAGCTGTGAGGCCGCGGAGGCAGGAGCAGGCGCATGCAGCGCTGCCAGCAGTCATTTGATGCGAGCACTGGAGCTTGCGGCTGGCCGCAGCATGGCTCGCAGTGCGCTGCGGGCGACGGCAGCATGGCAATGCAACGAGCGCAATGCACACCCGCCGCCGCCGCACCGTCACCTCCGGCTCCCAGGGGACTCCTTCTTCGCACCCCCAGGGCGGTGCCAGGGCGTTTTCCCTGCCAACCGCTGCTGCCACCCGTCCAGCCTCTCCAAATCGCGGGTCACGCAGCCGATCCAGTCCCCACTGCATGCGCCTTTGCTCTCCAAGCCAACTGACCTTTGTGGGCTTTCCAGCTGGTTTGCTTCTGGTATCCCCCCCAGCCACCCCACTACCAAAACCACACCCACACAATTAGTCGGCGCCAATCTGGCATGCGGTCGCACCTTCTTGGGCTGCGCAGTTGCGGCCTCCAGCGGCCGCGGCGCCTCGCGCACATACTCCTCCATTTGCGCGAGGAAGTCGGGTGGCAGCTGCTCGAGGCGCGGGAACTGCACCGCGCGCTTCAGCTCCTCGATCGCCTCCACCTCGCGGTAGTACTCCTGCGCGGCAGTTACATGTGTGGCCTGAGTTGCGGCAGGAGTTACAATCTTACAAGGGCTGCGGAGGTCAGTAGAGGGTGGATGGTGTGTGTGGAGATGAGGTGAGGCGAACGAAGCTAGATGGGCTCAGCACAAGGCTCTGGGCGGCCGAGCTGCATGCAGCTCGGCTCTTTGGGGCTCCCTTTTGGGGCTGTCCCAGCGGCGGCAGGCGCCTCAGCTGGGCAGCGGCGAGCGTGGGATCCTGCTGCTGAGGCTGCGCCCTCAGAAACCAAGCAGTGGCTCCAAGCGCGGCTGTTGGAGGCGTGGATGCATGAAAGGATGGATGAATTGATCAGATGCAAGGGGAGACGGAATGGGTGAATGCACACACGCATGGAGGGCTGCACACGTGCATGGCTTCTGCAAAGTCAGCTGGCTGTCCGTTCCAAAAGCCTTGGGGCTTTGCCCGTCCTCTCTCCCTCCTCCTGGCGGCGTCCTTCCCCCCTCCTCCTGGCGGCATGCATGCGCCTGGGAGCGGGCCTGCAGGCGCAGGTTGTCCACGATCGACTCCTTGTAGATCTCCAGCCCCTTGACGGCGTCCAGGTACTCCATCTCAAAGAAGCGGTCCGCCAGGTTGATGATGCCCTCGCTGACCGCCTTGTATATCTTGAAGGACTCTTTCAGCACCGCCAGCAGCGCCGCCTGCACGACCGGGTCGTGCGCGGCCGCGCCGCCCGGCCGGCAGTCCATCAGGCGCTGCTGCAGCCGCTGCAGCACCGGCAGCTGCGCGAGCAGCTGCTCGGCGGACAGCGTGCGCATGCGCGATTCGCCGCCGGACTCCATCTCCTGCGGGCGGCGGGCATGTGAGCGAGCGGCGTGTGAGCCCAGCGGCGGCTCAGCTGTCGCGCCCCGCAGGCAGCCGTGAAGAGCCAGCGATGAGCCCGCCTCCAGGATGGCCAGTGCAGCTTCCTGGCCCCTGCACACGAGGGGCTGATGCGTGCTGTCCGCCCCCACACGAGGGTGCAGACATCAACACCCGAGCCGGGAGGTCCACCCTCATGCCCTCATTGCCTCTGCAGCAGCCCTCCGCCTTGCAGACTTGGCCCGTGAAGAGACCTGCCCCATGAGGAGGGGCGGCTCGCCGGGTAGAAGGACAGCTCGCGGTACACCTCCAGCTGCTCGTCCAGGTAGCGGCCGTAGCCGCGCACCCACTCGGAAAAGTCAAAGCGGCCGTCGATGTTGGTCGTGTCGAGGAAGTTGCCCATGTCCAGCAGGCCACGCCCCTTGGCCGCGTGGCTGTTGGCATGCTGCACCAGCTGCGGCAGGAGCAGGCGGGCCGGTCGGTGCTGGGACAGTGCTCTGCCTGCCAGTCTTGTGAGAGGCGAGCTTGCATGTGCAAGCTGTTGGGGCTTGCTTTGGGCGCTCCGGCTGGCTTCAGACCGAGTCCTCAGCTCTCATGGCGGGCTGAATGTGCATGAGTTGCCTGTGGGGCAGGGCGTGGGCACGACGGCATGCATGGCATGAGTAAGGCCAGGCTGGCTGCATGCAGCGTGCAGCGGCGAGAAGCAGCCTGCAGCAGGGGGAAGGGTGCGCACCGCGTTCAGAAAGGTGGTGGAGCACTCCTTCATGAGGCGGTGGATGACCATCAGCGCCTTGCAGGCCGTCTGCAGGCAGCAGCCCCTGGGGCGTCGGCAGCAGCAGCAGCAGCAGAAGCAGCATGTGCTCGCCCTGGAAACCAGATGGATGCGATGACTGGGTTGAGAAGGTGCATCTGCGACGCTGCATGCTACACCATCATGCAGCTGCTTTGCGGCCTCCTGTATGTATTTGCAGGTTGATTGCAGGAAGCGCAAAGGCTGCATGGCGGGGGAACAGGTGCATGGATAGCATGGCGGGAACGTGCCAGCCAGTCGGAGGCCGACTTGAGGCGCGCCAGCAGCTCCCGGATGACCTCCCGCACCTGGTCCCTGCTGCTGTGCTGCACGATGTCCTTGAGCGCTGCAGCGCAGCAGGGCGGCTTGATGAGTCAGGCAGCGAGCAGCAGGCAGGTCCGGTGCTTGCAGGGCCGGCGGCTGGAGGTCCCCAGCTGGCAACTGCCGAACGAGCTGGAGGGGGCACAGAGAGAACGCACTGCGCACGTGCTTCTCCTTGGGCACGACGTGGAACTGCGGCGTCGTCGACTTGATCACCGCAACATCCAGCTCCTGCGCCCGAACGCGGCGCGTCAGACGAGGGCGACAGCAGCATTGTTGACCCTGTGCATGCCTTGCGTTGGATGCTGCACGTGCAAGCCAGTGAGCCAAAATAAAGTGACGACCTTCAGGCAGCTGCCGCAGGAGCCGAAGGGGACAGTGGGGCAGGCATCGAGAAGAACAAGGCAGCAACTCCCAAGAGTCCGCCAGTAGCCACGTTCCACGGCGCCATCCGTGGTCCCTGAAGCACAAGCCCGCGCTTTATACGCACAATGTGGCGCCGCTGCCCGGGCGGCCGCAGCTTTACGTGACCCGCAGGTGAGACCACATGTCCAACTCCTTGCCAACCAAGGGCAGGCGAGAGCGGTCTGTCGCCATGCAGCGGCACGAAATAGCATCAGATGCCGCACCCGCGTGTCGCCGCGCGCCACAGCGGACGAGGCGAGCTTCATCTTGTCGGAGGCGACGGACATGAACTGCCGCGCGCCCTGTTTGACGCTCTGCGTCGTGCTCAACTGGCTCGCCATGGCTCCGTTTCTTCCCCACCTGCGAGAGGCTATCGCGCTCCACTGGCTCGCGCGCTCTGCGGCTGGTCTGTGATCTGTGGGCGGCCCAGCTGCGGCCTAGGGCAGGTGGCTCATATGTGCCGAGCGAGCTGCCACCTGCATTCAGAGGGAGTGTAGAGATCTGCAAGAGTGCCGCTGGTGTGCTCCGGAGTTGCCGAACCGGTGCGTCCCCTCCCGTCCTGCAGCCAAAGCCAGGCAGGCCAAAGGCGCAACCATCAACCATCCACAAATGTCCGAGAACCGTACATTGCAAGCGTACCGGGGCGCACCTGCAACGTTTCGCAACGGTTTGAGATCTCGAGGAACACCACGCAGCCAACAGCCAGGCGTGAAAGGCTTCCCTCAGCTTCCATCACGCTCCAGGCGCGCATGCTGACTGCAATCGTCGCTGTTTAGAAGACGGCATTGCGCACCGTTGGCAATGCAGTGTTCTGACTCTGCGTTTGACAGCAGGCCGCCCGGTGTCGCGGGAGACGGGCGCATTCTGTAGCCAGGAGTTCATCAGAAGGCGCCTTCCGACACCAGGGCGCCGGTCGTAGGCCCGCGTCGAGCGCGTGACGGGCGCCCAACCCAGATCCTATGCGGACGTGAGGCAGCGCGCGCTATGGCGTGGCTGGGCTGCCCCTGGCCGGCGCGCCGCTGGTTCAGGCTGCTCTGGTGCGTGCTGGCAGCGGCTGTGCTGGCGACGCTGCCGGCACTGATAATCGAGTTCAACAACTCGCAGACGCCCGTCCACTACCAGGTACACCGTGTTCCTGCCTGCAAAACTGTGCGCCAGTATGATTTGTGATGCTGAAGGTGGAGCTGGATGCGTCGCGCAGGCATGGTTTGTGTCCGGCATCTTCGTGCTGCTGGCGGTGCCCGTGACCATCTACGAGGTCGCCATGCACCTGGAATACTTCTCACGCCCGCGGCTGCAAATCTACGTCATCCGCATCCTCTGGATGGTGCCGATCTACGCCATTGACGCCTGGCTGGCGCTGCGCTTCCAGGTCCGGAACCCCCCCTGCCAAGCTCCCTTGTCCAGATGCCAGCGGCGCTTGGAAGTTGAGCCGAAGCCCCACCTCGGCGATCCAAACCAGCAGCTCGAGCCGCTGCAAGTTGAGGAAGGAGCTGCTGAATCCCCGCCTGTGCTGCATCACTTCACAGCAGCAGTCGGCTATTGCAGCCAGGCGCGTGCCGCTTCCTCACAGCCCGCCCCTCAGGACTGACATGGCCGGCACGGCGTCTGCAGAGCTCGCGGCTGTTCCTGGACACGCTGCGCGAGTGCTATGAAGCCTTTGTCATCTACAACTTCTTCATGTACCTGCTGACGTACCTGCATGAGGAGTACGGCGACGTGGACGCCTACTTCTCCACCAAGGAGCAGGCGCGCCGCCCCTGCCAGGCGGCTCCGGGCGGCCACATGCGAGCACCCGGCCCGAACCGCGTGGCCTGCGCCTCCCGTCCTGCTCGCTGCCCCTCATTGTGCGCCTGACAAGGAGCCTGGGATGTTCAAACAGTGTGAGTGCAAGGAGCAGCAGCTGCTGCGATTTGCAAGGTGCTGGCTGAGGCTGACGGAGGTGGCTATCTGGCGCAGGTGCCGCACATCTGGGGCCTGCAGTACGTGCTCAAGCCCTGGCCAATGGGCGCCGACTTTTTCTGGCAGTGCAAGCAGGCGTGCCGCTCCTTCCCTTGTTCCCTCAAACTCGATGCTGTCAGCCGCAGGAGCCGGGCTCACAGGCGGGGCTTGTGCCTCCCTCACTACCAGGCCGTGCGCCAGCTGGCTTGTGCTGCTCCCGAAAGCTCGGTGCTCTTGGCGGCTGCTTTTGCAGCCAGCAGGGCCGTCGCAGCGACTGGAACAGGGCAGTGAAGGCGCGGCTTTGGCACTGGAAGCGGCAGAGCATGAAATGCAGCCAGAGGCAGCTGCCCGACTTTCAGGCGGCAGCGGTGACGTGAAAGTGTTTGTTCCTCTGGGAGCAAGTTCTAATTCCCGCGTCTGCTTTTTTCGTGCTGCAGGGCGTGCTGAACTACGTCATCCTGCGCCCGCTCATGACTGGCATCGGCGTCATCGCGCAGCTGTGTGGCGTGTACGGCGACAGCAGCTTCCGCTTCGACCGCGTGTACCTCTACACCTCCACCATTAACAGCTGTTCGCAGGCGCGCCGGCCTTCCTCAGGCAAACGGCAGGCGCTGGTCCTGGCCTATAAGCAGCTGCTTGCTTTTGGAGCCAAGGCCCGCGCTAGCAATGGTGATGCTTGGTCTGAAACGAGCAGTCGGTGCAGCAGCCACACCACTCCTGCTGGCCTCCGAGGGTGGCGGCGACCGCAGCCTGAGGCACTGTTGCTGCTGCCGTTGGCGTGCAGACGTGGAGCTTGTACTGCCTGGTGCTCATGTACATGGCTTGCCACGACGAGCTGGCGCCCATCCGCCCGCTCTCCAAGTTCATCGTCGTCAAGTCGGTCGTCTTCTTCTCCTGGTGGCAGTCGCTGGCCATCGGCATCCTAGTCGACGCCGGCTTCATCCGCTCCAGCGTGCGCACTTTCAGCTGCTCACACTGCTGCTTTCGCGCTGTCTGTGTAATGGGAGATGGCGGGCCGACGTCATGCGCGGCGGGATCGCGCGCCGACGCTGAGTCGCGGTGCGCGCGCAGGAGTGGACGACGTACGACATGGACAACGTCGCGGCGGGGCTGCAGGACTTTTTGATTTGCGTGGAGATGTTTGTCGCCGCCCTCGCGCATGCCTACGCCTTCCCGCCGCGCGATTACATGGACCCGACGCACCCCAAGACGGGCTTCCTCGAGTCGATCCGCATCATGTTTGACGTCCGCGACGTGGTCGACGACGTGCAGTACGCCGTGGACGACACGGTGCGGCTCCACTTTTTCTCCCCGCCGCTTGTTTCCGCCGCCGCCGCCGGAAGCGACAACAACGCAATTCTCGTGCTGCAGGTGCAAAGAACGACGGACAATGTGGCAGCGGCCAGCCGGCAGGCGTGGAAGGCGACGGCCGGCGCGACAAAACGCGCGCTGCACGCGCCAGGCAAGGTGCTCACCATGCTGAGCGGCAGCCACCAGCCGGGGCGCAGCAGCTACAGCCGGGTGGACTACGCCTCTGACGAGGAGGAGGGAAGCGACGACCCGCTGGAGACGCGGCGCGCGCTGCTGGACGTCAGGTTTGCCTCTAGAGCTCCTGGAAGATCACTCTGAGATCCTGCAGCCCTGCAGCCCAGCAGCCTGCCAGCTCTCCCCTGAGGAATCGCGCCGTCGAGCTTTTTTTGTAGCTCGTCGGCACCTGAGTGAGGCTGCTCGGCTGCAGGCGGGACCGGCCAGAGCGAAACCGTCACCACAACCCGGACTTGCTAATCCCAGACCGCATCCGCCAGCGCGAGGCGCCATCTGCGGAGCCACGCCTGCACCGCAGCTCGTCAGCTAGCCAATAGCAGCAGGCTCTTGCTTGTGTGGTTCTTTTTGCGCTCTTGCTCTTGCTCTGCCATGCCTGGTTGCGGGTGCGCTGGACAGGTGCGGCTGCAACGCCCGAACGTCCTCTGGCTGCTTGTTTGCTAGCTGCTGCAAGACCCTTTTGCTGCCATAAGGCCGTCGAAACTCATTGGGCTCCTCAACCGCAGCCCAGCTCATTTGTTGAGCTCGAGGTACTCGACACGACACCGCGCCACTCTGGTCGGCGTGCTAGGAGCATGTGACCCAAAGAGGAGCGCTTGCGCCGTGATGGCTTTCGCGGTCGCCTTTCTGGGCGCGAGCTACCCAATCACAGACTCGGCATTCGTGCGCGTCGATGCGACGCACTACGTAAGTCTCGCGCGTGCCTCAGGCTCTTGCAGGCTGCGCAAAGAGCCGTTGACATGCCGCTACTCACATGCGAACCGCGGAACAGCAACGCTGAGCGATAAAAAGTAGCGGCTTCGCTTCCTTTTCATCAATTTAGATACCTGCAGCAATATGTTCTCCCAAATTGCCGCTCAGGCGCGCGTGTCTGAGCTTCTAGAGCCTGCATTGCAGGTGTTGGACGTCGGAAGCGCCGTCACGCCGCAGTATGAGCGGCTGAAAGAGGTTGCGCTCTTCCTGGCGAGTCCTGCTGCTCTGCCAGACCCAGCCACCGCGCTGGGGCTGTATGTTAGCATCGGCGGCAAGGAGTGGCAGTACCGCGGCTATGTCGCCCTGGACCACCCATCAGAGGTGCGCTTGGATGCTCTGCACAGCCCTCTTTGGACCGTTTTACCACAGCTGCAGCTCAGAGGATATGAACGCTGTGCAGGTCATGCCCCTTGATTGGCCAGTGGTGGGGCCGATTGCCGTCGGGCCAGGGACGATCCAGCTAGGCGTCTCCCTTGAACCCCTAGGTGAGTGATTGCACGGAACAGAGCAGCAGGATGTCGGCAGTCCTACCACGAGCGCTGACGCCTGCTCGCTGGCTGTGCAGCCGAGCTGCAGCAGAAGGAGGGCAGCAAAATGGCGGGAAAGCAGGAGTTTGCGAAAAGGGTGGCTTTGAACCTCTACCGCTTCCTGTGAGCCTGCCTCCTGTGCAGCTACTGCTCTTTGCATCTTCTGTCGAGTGATTCCTTGCAGTCTTGAGTCTGGCCTGGTGAATGTAGGGAGAGCTTCAACGTTGGCACCACAGGCGACCGTCTGGTGCTGCCGACCAATTGCCTGGAGCTCTGGCTTGGCAAGTTTGAAGACCGATTCAAGAGGGACCCTGACTTCCTCCTGAAGGGAAGCAGCTGAGGCTGGTGGAGGCGAACGTGGAGGCAGGGAGCGGCTGTTGTCGTGGGCGCGGCATATTTGCAGCTGCGCTCACGGGCATGCGTCTTTCTTTGCCCTAGCCTGCTTCGTGAAGCGGCTACAGCCACATGCCCAAACCTGAACCTGACTTGAGGCATGGCCGTCCCAGGACCCACATGCCCAAACCTGGACCTGACTTGCGGCCGTCCCAGGACCCAGGACATTTGGAATGCCGTGCCTGGCATTAAAATGAATGACTGCACCGCAGCAGCGTGTTCCAACAACATCACAGGATGAGCACGTCTGGTAGCTCCAGTGATGAGGAGGACCTTGCCGCCTTCCGCAGCGTCGCAGTGGATGCCAGCGCAATCACATCTTTTCCGACCCAGAAGCCGACTGCTGCCCAGGCGAGGCGCTACCACCGACTGTGGCATACCTTTGTGAGCAGCCCTATCCCTGCATTGGCAAACCTCCGCAGTTTGGCGCAGGAGGACGGGCCGCGGCAGGCAAGCGGCATTGCGCTCCCTCTCGCCGACGAAGAGGAGATGATGCCCGCAATTTTCCAGGACAAGGTGCTCCCATATCTGGAGCAATGACGACTCCCACCTGCCGGCAAGCAGTTGCCCGTATCTTGGTAACAGCAGCTCTGGCTGCGCATGTGATGCAGCTGTGGGCGGCGCTGGAACGCAAGCTGGCCGCCTCGGTGACCGTGTCCAAACCTGCGCGACTCAATAGCTCAGGGGCTGCCGCGACTGATGAGCTGGCTGATGCCGGGTGCGCCCGCCTCCTCTTTTTGGGCACCAGCTTTGCAAAGCCTAGGCGCGCTTGCAGCCGAGGCTGCTCGATTGCCGCTGCAGCGTGCGGCTCTTCTCCCGCGTGCCGCATGGCACGCCTCTGCAGGACGCAGTCAATCGCCGGCAGCCGGTGGCCTCGAAAGCCAGGGCTCCCGGGAGCAGGAACCGGCGCTGGCAGCCAAGGGTCACGGTGCGAGCTCTCACGCCTGCAGCTCCTGCAGGCTTCCAGCAGCCCAGCCCACAACAGCTGACATGCAGGCATCGTTTTTGCAGCTTGAAGACCTGGAGACGGTGGCAGTGTCTGCAGACCAGCTGCTGGCCTTTGCTGCGCGAGAAGCAGAGCGCGTTCGGCAGCACCTGGGCCCGCCGCTGCAGACGCTCTTTGCAGAGGATGACCGGCAGCACGGCGTGTGCGTGCCGGCCAGCCTGCTGCGGCAGGCTCAAACCGGTGCCCTGCTGCTCCCCCGCCTCGACTAGGGCTCACCATGCGCTGCCTGGCAGCAACATGCCTCTCAACCAACGGAGGGAATGCACGCACTCGCAGGGCTGCCTGGCGTGCTGCTCGCGGACTTGGAGGCGGACGCGGCGCTCAGGCGGCAGTGCAGTTACTGGCGGCCGCACTTTGAGCAGCAGCAGGCACAGGAAAAGGAGGAAGCCATCCGGCGGCAGCAGGCGCAGCAGCACAAGCAGCAGCGTCAGGCGGCGTCCCGGCGGAAAGCAGGCAAAGCAAAGCCGGCCAAGGCAAAGCCGGGCAAGGCAAAGCCGGGCAGGCGGAAAGAGCGGCCGGCGAAACCCATCCAGGGAACGGAAGCAGCCATTTTCGAGTTTCTGCTCGGCAAGGGCTGACTGTGCTGGTTCCTGCTGTGTTTTGCCGCACAACCGTGCCTCTCTGTACAAACACAACAGTCTGGCTCAGAGAACGGGCAGCTCTCAGCTAATCAGGACAGCTACCGGGTGCGGCGCGCCGTCCCAAGCAAGCCCTGCCATGTTGCCACAAGGCTGGCCGCGTGTTGCTGTACAAATCGCGGGCATGCCTGCCCCAGCGCATGCGATGGCCCTCAGGGCGTCAGGCGCACGCCCATGGAGAGCGCCTCGACCACCAGCTCAGCCACGGCCTGGCTGGAGGCGGCGTTGCGGCCCGTGATCAGCTTGCCGTCGCGCACAGCAAAGGCGGCGCCCTCCACGGGGCCCTGCGCGAAGCGGGCGCCCAGCTGCGCGGCGCCAGGCCGTCAGTGCCGAAGGCGACGCAGGAGTAAGGCAGGACGCTGGGGGCAGGATGGGGGGCCGGGACCTGCTTGAGCCTGGACTCCAGCAGGAAGGGCACAAGCTGCACCAGCTTCAGGTCGTGCTCCTCCTTGTCGGTGGTCCCGGTGACCTGCAGCAACATGGATGCCTGAGCAAAGGCATTGCCACTCCTCCTGTCATGGACAAGGAGGGCAAGGCTGTGGATGCATGCTACCTGCTTGCCAGCCAGGAAGGGCCTGGGCTCGCCAGTTGTGCCGTTCGGCTGCTGCTGCAGCTGCGTGAGCGCCGCCACGCCGTGATGGACAGCCGCGACGACCTTGCCGGCGGTGAAGCAGGCAGTGATTACGCGCTGCAGCTCGGCATTGTAGGGCATGTCCCACAGCGCTCCGTGGCCCCCGGCGATGAACACGGCGTTGTAGTCATCAGGGTCGACGTAAACGATCGAAGTCGTGCCGGCGAAGAAGCTCTGGGCGGTCTCTGCAGAGCGGCACCACAGGCGCTTGCCGCAGCCCTGCGGCGAGCATGTAAGCCTGCCGTGCAGCGAGCCAGGGCTGCCCAGGTCGTTTCCTGTCGAAGAAACCAGGCCAGATTGAGGAGCCAGGGAAGGGGAGCGACCATCAAAGGTAAAGCGCTGCACGCTGTGCGCCTTGTTGCTCGTGCGCCCGTCGTATGCGGTGTCGAAGGAGACCTTGCCGCCGCGGATAGAGGCGACGTCCACCAAGTAGCCCATGCGAAGAAAGTAGTAGTAGGGAGTCGTCAGCTCCTCGAGCCTGCAAGAGGAAGAAGGAATCAGGTGCTTGATGAGAACTTCCTCGTCAGCAGCAGGGCTGGCCGCTGGAGATGCTCACACGGCTCCCGTAGGCACATCCGTGTCGCCAAACCTGGAAGCGGAGGTCGCCACCAGCAGCACGCGAGGCAGCAGGACGGTCATGGCTCGCGAGCAGACTCGCGTCAGCAAGGAAAATTTGAATTCCGCGCGGCTCACACTCCGGGCACTGGCGTCAACGGTAATGCGCTCCTCCGTTCCACTCGCTTGCGCGGTGCCGCAGGAGCTCGTGGACGCACCAGGTAGGGCCCCGTCCGACATCGGCCTGCTTTCGGGCGAATCGGAAAGCATCGCCCAATCAGCGCACACTTCGCTGCAAGCTCCAGTACGTGAGCATGGCGAACGGCAACGGCAAGCCCGCCGTCGAGCTCGACCGCATCTTCCCGAGCGGCTTCCCGCTGCCGCGGCCCACGGCGGCGGCGGGCGGCCCCACGCCGCCGCCGACGCCCGGGCGCGTTGAGCGGGAGGCGCCCGCGGTGGCGGAGCGCCGGCGGGAGGAGGGCCGCCTGTCCAGCGCGACAGACATACTGCCCACGGTGCCGAAAGGTGGTGTTTCTATGTTACGCGCCGAGCGCCTCTGGATCCGCTTGTCTAGCAGCCTGCCGTCAGCGGAAGCGACTCCGCGATGCAGGGCCGACCAGGGCGGAGCGGCGCGCGGCCGCGGCGGCCAAGCGGCTGGCGGTTCCGGAGGGCCGGCTCACGACGTCGCGCGACCCGGACATCGAAATCATGCCCAGCATGGGCGGCCTGACTGGGCGCAACGACACCGCCACGCTGCCCACGCTGAGCGTGCAGTGCGCTCCTCCTCGGCCACTCGCTTGGACATGCCTTCTTCCCTGATGATGTTGTGCTTACAGCAAGTTCATGCATACTGCAGGAAGCTGCCCCTGGCCCAGGCCAAGGCAGCTCAGGACCTGGACCGTCTGGCGGAGCACGTTGTCTCGCAGCAGATGGCGGAGCAGCAGAGCCGCATCACCGCGCAGCCCGAGTTTGCGCAGCTGGAGCCGGCTGCCAAGCGCAAGGACAGCAGCGTGAGCTTTTGTCTTTGCCTCCGCAGCCCATGGCGCTTTGACGACGAGAGCTGGCCCTTGCAAGTTTGGCAGGCTCCTTAGCTCACGTAGCACAGCGCCTGACCTCTCTGAAGTTGAGCATGCTCACTGCTGCGGCAGTGGGAGTTTGCGGCCAAGAAGATCGCAGAGGCTCAGATGGAGGGGCGCCGCGCGGACGAGCTGGTGATGCGCGCCTCTGAGACGGCCGTGCTCTCCAACAAGAAGAAGGCCGAGGCCGAGAGCGCGCTGCAGCTGGCGGAGGCCGCCCGCCAGCGCGCCGCGTGCGACTTCCACACCTCATACGAGCATTAGCAATCATTGAGCCTGACATCTTCTCCGCCAGCTGGCCAGCTCCTGGCCGAGATGCTGCCTTGTGAGCCCATGATGCTCTGTGGGCTTGGAGACAGTCCTGTGCCGCGTGCAGGGCGCTGCCAAACCAGGCGCGGGCGAACCTGCGCCAGGCGCAGGACAACCTGGCGGCGGCAAGAGTTGAGTCGGAGGCCAAGGCGCTCGACCTGCGGGCGGCGGAGGATGCCTTTGAGCGCGTGGAGGGCCGCCGGCTGGAGCAGTCGGGCGAAGTCAAGGCCCTGCTGCAGAAGCTGCACGGCAAGCGCATTGAGGTGGCGCGTCTGGAGCAGCTGGTCGCCAGGCACGCCTCTCTTTCCCCGCCTCTTTGCCTGCCCTGCATGCCTGGCTGCTGCTTACAATAAGCACAGACTGGCAGATTCTCCATCTGTCAGCTGGCTCTTCGCATACGAAGCCGAGAAGGCGGCCATGCTTGGCAGCACTTGCTGTTCTTGCGGCAGCTGCTGGTGATCGCTGAAAGCAGGGGGAAGCTGAAATTGCTGGCCTGCTGGGCTGCATGCTGCAGTCGCTGCGCACTGAGGTGGAGGAGAGCAACGCACGCGCGGGCGCGCTGCAGCGGGACCTCAAGACGCTGCAGGCGGACGAGGAGGGCAGCAAGGCGGCCGTCGAGCGGCAGGAGGCGGAGCTGCTGAGGCGCGCCTGCCATGACATGCCTCGGCAGCTAGTCAGCGGTTTCCTTGCACCTGAGTCGTAAGGATGCCGTCGGAGCGTGCTTGAAGCACTGTGAGGACGGCTGTCAGGGCCCAGGCTGCCTTGCCGCGCTGCTGCAGGGCCAGCCAGGCTGCCCGCAAGGCGGCCCAGGAGTACGCTGCTGCTGTCTCGAGCTTTGAGATGGCAGAGGCGATCGTGCAGGCACGTTCCCTTTCCCCCCGCTGTTGCTCTTTGCGGCACTGCCCCTCTTTGCGCCGGATAGCAAACCTGGCCTGCTGTGTGTTGCAGCGGGAGCTGCGCGAGGCCGAGCTGCTGACGGCCAAAGCGGCTGAGAAGCGAGCTGAAGCCGAGGCGGCAGCGCGAGAGTGGCACAACATCAGGGAGGAGGCGCACCAGGCCAAGCAGGTGAGCGGCGCCGTCCACAGCGCCAGACTCCCTCACACTGCATACAGCTGCGAGCTCGCGCTCGGCCAAATTGAGGGCGCAGCGGCCAGAGAGGCTCTCGGACGTCCGGCTGTAGAAGGAGCAGGAGCGCTGGGCCGAGGCGAGGCAGTACGGCGACAAGCTGCAGGCGGCGGCAGAGGAGGCGCCCAAGCTGATGCCCGCGATCCAGGAGGAGCAGGTGCCGCTTGCTCGCCTGCGCTGGCCCCACTGGCATCGCGAATTGCACCCCTTGAACACCTGGCCGTGCTGGCAGCTGGGGCTTGCCCCTTTGCCAAAACATGACCGCATGTCGGGCATCCTTGGGCACTCAGGCAGGTGGCTGTGCAGGCGCAGCAGCCGGCGGCGCAGCAGCAAGCAACCAAGCCGGTGAGGTTTGCCGCTGCGCCCCTGTCTCAGTCAGCAGTCTCACTGCTGTTGCTGCGACTCTGGCTGAATGCGGGGTCGGCTGGGCGCAGGGGCCGCCGGAACAGCTGCAGACGCCTCCAGGCAAGGTGCCGCCGCGGGCGGCTGCGGGCTCGCCCTCGCCGTCCTTGGCAGCCATGCTACCCAGGTGCGCACCCTCCTCTCCTTCCAATGCGACATCCTGTTCTGGGTGGCAGCCGCAGAACAGTACACAGCAGGAGGGACATTGACATCGAGGAGCCTCACAAACACAGCAGTGCGTCAGTGCGTTTCACTTTCCTTCTAGGGGTTGGTTGGAAGTGAGAGCCGCCGCTGCCCGGCTTGCAGGTCGCAGACCAACACGCCGCCGCCGAGCCCCGCGCTGAGCGCCATGCCGCGGCCCGGCTGGTACAACGGCGAGCTTGCCGGCGCGGCACTGCAGCCGGCCAGCCTGTACGGCACGCCCGCGCTGGTGCCTCCCGGCCTCCCGGCCTCTGCTTTCCTCGACCTGTGTGCTTGCTGTGCTCTCCTACATTTGAGCTGCGGGCAGCGTGGTAAGGGCGGACTGCGGTTGCCTGCAGGCGTCCCCGGCCGTCCGCGCGCACGAGCGCATCCTGGGGGAGGCCGTGCCTCCGGCGGCGCTCCCGCTGGCGCCCCGCAGCGCGCTGCCGCCGACTCAGGCGGCTACCGGCCCACCAGCCGCGAGCGCGCCCGAGTGCGGCCTCTTCCCCCTCCACTTCAGGACCGCAGGCAGCCCCCTGCAGGGCGCCTGACTGGCGGCTGCGGCGCTGCAGGCCGGCCGGCGGCAGTCCCCGCCACAGCCAGGCGAGCAGCGAGGGGCAGTATGCCGAGGCGGCCGCCTCGCCCGGCGGCAGCGACAGCGCGCCCAGCAGGGAGGAGGCGCCCAGGCAGGCCGCGGGTGTGCAGTATGAGGGCGGCGGCAGTGGGGCCGCGAGCGCAGGTGTGTGACGCTGCCAGCGCCCAGCGGAGAGGCCCACAGGCAGCGCCATGCGGGCCGGACTCTGAGGTTTGGAGGTGCTTGTTGCAGGTGGCGCGGCGAGCAACGCGACGGGACAGCAGGTGAGCTGAGTCCGCAAGGAAGCGAGTGTGGACGCCTGCAGCTGCGAGTCGAGTGCTCTGAGAGCGAAGCTGGCCGCTGCATGCTGGGCCCGGCGCCGCCAAGCCGCGGCCGGCCACCGTCTGAAGCAAGCCAGCAGCTCGCACAGTTCAGATCGGCTGCAAGGCCTGCGGGGGTGTGTAGAGAATCTCTTGGTGCTCTGCAGCCCTGTATAAAGACGCCCTGTGCGCTGGAACACTGCGCGCGGGCTTTGAGCATGCCTGCTGGAAAGCGCAGCGCAGGCCCCTGCTTTTTTGCCTGAGGCCGGCGCGAGGTGTTTGGTGCTGTGGGCGCTAGCAAGGACGTGTGCCCCAATCTTGCCCGGAGAGGCAGGTTTCTGAGTGCTGCCTAGAACACGGCAGCAGAACGTCTCACATAGGGGGTCGCCCGCCGCCAATGCGCCTGCAAGAAGCTTACTCCCGGGCACCAACAGACCAGCTGCACTACGCACACATGCATCACCACACGCTGCGCAGCACGGCAGGGAGCAGCTCAGGCAGCGGCGGGCTGCTGGGGGCTGGTTTCTGCCGCCAGCAGGCTCTCGTGCGCCTGCCGCTCGCGCGCCAGCGACGCCTCGGCGGCCTGCAGGAAGCCCCTGGCCAGGCGCTTGAGGGAGGCGCGGTAGACGATGCAGGAGGCCAGCAGCTGCGGCGTGGCCGAGTCCGCCGCCTACCGGGAGCCACAACAGGCGGCTCAGTGCAGTGAAGCATGCGGGGCTCCTGCTGCTCCCAGCAGGCAAGTAAGCCAGAGCCATGCTGGAAACAGGTTGCTTGCTCCAAACACCATCGTCTGCAGCATGCACGCGCCCGAGTGTGTGCTGAAACTCAGCAGGCGCGGGTGCCAGACGCGGGTGCCTCTTGCTGTGAGAGACAGCCGAGGGAAGAGGCGGGAGCCACCTCCAGCAGTCGGATGTCCCCCTCCAGCGGCCCGGTGCCCTCCTCCAGCTCCGACAGCTGCGCCCGCAGCACATCTGCCAGCAGCGTCAGCTGCGCCAGCCGCCGCTCGCAGCGCCGCGCTTCAAAGGCACACGGCTTTACCACCTCAAACCCATCTCTGGCGGTCTTTGGTCGCTTGCCGAGACACAGCAGGGCCTCGAGTCTCTGAAGGTGAAAGGGGGATGCACCGGGGCTGAGGCCTGTCAGCTCTAGCCGCGTGCGTGCCAGCGCCGCCTCGCTGAGATGTCCAAGGCTCTCGGCCGCCGCGTGCGCCGCCGCCGCTGGCAGCGTGAGCACCTCCAGCACCTCGCGGCTGCGCTCGTCCAGAGCCAGGCTGTCTCCACCGGCCCTGCGGAGCCAGCGGAGCGTCAGTCCCTTGCCGCCAGGAGCAAGCAGCGGCACTTTCCCCGTTTCGCTGCGAGTTCTCGACAGCACAGCAGACTGGCACAGTGATTTTTCCCGGCTCCTTTTCTGCCTCCGCCTGCAGCTGCCTTGGTGCTCCTGAGGGCTCGAGCAGCGGGCGGTTTATGGTTGAAGCAGGCGGCCAGCAGTTGCTTAAAAAGACAGGCTGGCAGGGCGACAGGCCGCCAGAAGGCAGAGGCGGGCCGCACTCGTGCACCGCCTCCAGCTCGCGGCCGGACAGGAACAGCTGCGGCCGCAGCCCGCGCAGCTGCAGCAGCGCGCCCTTGGCGGCCAGGCTGTCCTCGGGCTCGTCGGGCGCCGGGCAGCGCAGCATCAGCATGTCATCGGGGTTGCCGTCGATCGTGAAGCCTGCATCAGTCATCTGCAAAAAGCTCAGCCGGCGGCTGACCGGGTGGCAGTGACCGAGCCTGGAGTCAAGGTGCGCAGCAGCACTGTCTGTGCCGCTGAGAGCAGGTGCGCTGCTTCTCAGCCGTCAGCTCTCATGGTGCGCCAAGCAAGAAAGCAGCGTCCTGTCTCAGGCGAAAGCGTCGCGCTGCAGAGCGCAGCTCGCAGACCCGCACAGCAGAAAGCGGGCATTTCCGGGCTGCCTGCCCCGTGTCCGCCCTGACAGGCAAGTTCAGCAGCAGCGGCAGCCGGGGGAGGAGGAGGCAGCGCGCACCGTACTGCAGCAGCAGCTCCTCGTTGCTCTTGTCGCCGTAGCTGATGCAGACCTCTTGCCCGGCCGCCAGGCGCGCTCCCGGCGGCGTGACGAGCGCCACGGCCGTCGGCGTCCGCCCCTGCGCCCCGGCGGCGCGCTCGCAGCTGCCTGCTGACAGGCTGGCGTTGACACAACAGCAGGCAAACGCTTCTGAGACTTCCTCCCGGGGGGTGGGGACGGCGAAGGTATGCTGTGTGAGGATCAGGGTGCTGGGCGCGAGCAGCTCGGCTCTGTTTTGGTGGAGGACTTCCGGCCGTCCGTTCGAAAATTTGCAAGTATTTTGCCGGGAAAAAAACGAACTGAGCCGATGCTTTTCCTCACGGGCGTATGTGGCGGGCAGGCGCCTGGCCGCTGCCTCCTGAAGGCAGGCAGGCAGCATGCATGTGAGGCGTGAGGAGCGGGCGCGTGCCTGTGCAGAGGCGCGGTTCCAGACGGACCAGCGGGCGGGGGCCGATGTGTCGTGGTTGCAGCAGTCAAGGCCGGGCACGAGGCCCTCGGCGGGGGTGGCGCCGCCGCCGGCCGCCGGCTCCGGAAAGGAGATGCTGCGGGACCTGCAGGGTGGGCAGCCGGAGTCCAGTCAGTCTGGAAGCCTGAAGCCGTTGCAGCCGCTTGCTTCAAGCGCCCCGGAGCCGCTTCTGCAGCCTGTCGGCACCGCCGCCCCCTGCTTCTGCCGCAGGCCAGCGCACAGCATGCATGCAGCTGCCTGGGGCGGCTGAAGCAGCCTGAGGAGTGGTTCTGCCCGGCCCAAGGACCCGGGGCCTCAGAGCAGAGGCTGCAGATGTCTGATGTGCGACCAGATGGGTGCAGGGCAGCAGCAGCGCATTGCAAGCGGGGCGCACCAAAACACCGAGTGCGCCCACAGCAGGTCGTCAAAGGTGGGCCGCCTGCCAGAGCCGCCCGAGCCGGCCAGCAGCGCGTCCGCTGCCGGCGCCAGCAGCTGCCACGTCTGCCACAGCTGCCACCGCAGCGCCCTGCGGTGGACGCAGCAGGGGGCGGCATGGAGCCAGCTGTCCCTGGCTACATTGGCCTGCCCTTGCTGCCGCCCGCACGTCTTTCAAGCTGGCGCAGGCGGGTGGCTGTGACTTGCCAGCAGCAGCAGCAGCAGCAGCGGCGGTAGCAGCAGCGGCGGCGGTAGCGGCGGTAGCAATACGCCTGCCGCTGGCCTGCTTTTCTGCATAGAGGTGCCTGCCTCCCTGCCGCTAGCCAGTCTTTCTGCATGGATGTGCATGCAACTCGAGGCGGCAGCAGGGAGCGCCCTACTGCGTCGCTCTTTCAAGCGGCGTGCCGCGCAGCTCGGCCAGCTCGGCGTCGCTCGCGAACAGCGGTGTGGAGAAGCTGGCCGGCAGCGCGGCCAGCCAGGGGTGCCAGGGAGAGTCGGCCCCCCTCAGCCGCTCCACAAGCAGGAAGAGGATCACCAGGTCGCGCTCCTCAAGGCCTGCCGGCAGCGGTGGGGGGAGGGGGAAGGCCATGAGAGCCCTGCCAGGGCTTTGAGGCCCCTGTACACGAATGGCTGCTGCCACACGGACGAATCCATACCATGTTTCAATCGGGGCATAGGAGTGGCAACTGGGAAAGCATGCAGCCCAGGGAGTCCGCATGACCCCGGCTTCGTCTTGGAGGCTGCTGCTCAAGCACGGTGCCGAAGCTTGCCAATGGAATTGCTGTTGGCAGCTGGCAGGTGCCGGTGAGGCCGCACCTTTCTCCAGCAGCGCGCTGTACTGGGCGCCCCGCTGCGGGTCAGCCAGCAGCGCACTGGCGCTGATCACGTTGGTCAACGGGAAGCTGGCGAGCACCGCGTCCGGCCGCCCCCGCAGCCAGCTGAGCGGCCGCCGCCAGAGCGGCGGGTGCAACCGGCTCTCGCCCGCAGCTGTGAGGTATGCTGCAAGGCCGGCCTGCGGATTCTGCAACCACAGCAGGCACATCAAACACCCATTGTCCCAAAGGGATCGGCGGCTGCGGCTGTTGAGAGCACTGGCCCGACCTCGGAGCAGGGCCGAATCTCGATGCCGCCCACCTCGCAGCCGCGGGCCTGCAGCCAGTGCCGGAACGCCTGCAGGCGCTCGTTTGAGGGTACCGTCGTTCCGATCGGTTCTTCGCGGTCGCATGCGGCCGGCTCACGGCGGGTGTCGAGCAACAGCGCCGCCGCGCCTGCTGCTGCGAGCAGAGCCGCACCTGCATCACAACAGCATGCATCGTGAGGCGCCCGCGAAAGCCGCGGAATGAAACCGTTTGAGCTGGAGACTGAGACAGAGAGATGGACGGCGAGGGAGGCGCGGTGCCTTGCGTGCCGCGGCGAAGCAAATGAGGTGTACAGCTAGCAGTGGCATGCGCCCACATGCTGCTCAGCAATGTTTGCCTGCAGGACTGAGCCAGAGGCCCCCCGACTCGGGCATGCACGCGCTGTAAATCTTCTGTTGGCCGTTTTCTAACGAGCTGTTTTCCAGAGGTCCAGGGTCAGCCGTTTCAGGCTGCAAGGTCACAGGTCACAGCAGGCAGGTGAAAGCTCGCAGCTGGCATAGTGCGGTGGGACCACGCGACGCTGTTCTAGCTAGGCAGATCGTTTTGGCGCTGCGCATGGAGGCCAAAGGGCGCTGCGCCATCGCGGCACAGGC
Source organism: Trebouxiophyceae sp. KSI-1 (assembly GCA_003568905.1). NCBI lineage: Eukaryota > Viridiplantae > Chlorophyta > Trebouxiophyceae > Trebouxiophyceae sp. KSI-1. Next base: position 21,961 of record BHFV01000110.1, on the reverse strand, counting down.
AGGTCAGGCGGCGGTCAAGCAGGACTGGTGACTCCAGCGGCACTGGCTCCAGTGCACGCTTGTCCCGGTGCAAGTGAGCAAGCGGGAATCGCAAAGCAGGGGGTGACGCGGGCACTTCGCACAGAGGCAGAGCAAACACCAAAATGCAGCGGGCCAGGAGCACGCGGCTGCCAGCAGTCTGTGGCACCCTCTGGCAGCCGTGTGCTCCTCAGGGTGCCCTCCCGCGCCCTCCTCGAATCCTGTCCCTCCTTAAGCGTCCGGCTGGCAATCAGAGGCCTGCCTCACAGCCCCCATCGGGCTCCCAAGCCCCTCTGAATCCCAGCCGGACCAAGCAGCACTCACGCGGCTGTCCTACCCACTTCCTGGGCCGGTTCCTATGCTCCGCACGGTCCCCTCTCGGGGGCGCGCAGGCTCACTCCTCTGCGGCCTGGTCCTTGTCGCCGCCGGCCGCCGCGTGCGCCGCAAACACATCCGCCTTCACGAACTGCCCGCGGACGCGCGGCCGCGACTCAGCCAGCCGCTGCCGGCTCGCGTAGCGGACCTTCTTCTCGAAGGAGCGGCTCTTCCGCTTGGCGCGGAACTTGGCGATGGCCGCCTTGCGGTTGGCGGCGCAGGTGGCGGCCGCCGCCTGGTGCTGCGTCATCGCCGTCTGGAAGGCCTGGAAGAAGGACTGCTGCTGCTGCAGCAGCGTCGACTGCGGGGCTGCCAGCACGGCCGCGAGGTTGCCCGCCAGGCCGCCGCTGTCGCCGCCCTCCTCCTGCACTCCCCCCAGCAGAGCCGGTGTCAGCAGCCTGCTGTAACTCCTGCTGTAACTCGCTCCTTTTCAGACGCGGCAGCCTGCAGTGATGTGCTGTGACGAGAGGCAGGCAGGACCACGCTGTGATTCCACAATTGGGACTGGCAGACAGGAGCCCCAGGCGGCTCAGATGTTTGCGCGAGCTCTTCGATTCTTCGCTGGGGCGCAGCTGGTGCAGCGAGCGCGCCTCAGAGGCGCCGCGGGCGCAGGGGCGCGGCACGACCGCCGTGAAGCTGCTGGAGGCGGAGCGGCTGCCAGCATGGTGCAGCTGCTCCAGCGAGCCAGCCAGGCCCTCCTCGCCCTGCAGGGTCGAAGCCACATCAGCATCCGCCAGCAGGTGTTTCTTCCAGTGCAGCCAGTGCATGAACGCACGAGTTTCACAGGCGCTCAGGCAGGGCTGCAGGCAGGGAAGCAGAGCGGTGGGCGGGGCTTGGCGGCCTGCCTGCTTGCCGGGGGTCCCGCGTGCGTAGGGCAGCGAGTCGAGCGAAGCCTGGCGAGCCGCTGGCATGGGCGAGACGTCCAGCGGCCGGATCTCCAACGGCGCTGCATTGGAAGCCAGTGCAGCACTCAGCGACATGTCTCTAGGACATGTGCGCATGCGCATGCTTGTATGCTTGCTCTATGCGCATGTTTGTATGCTTGCAGGCGAGGCGGCACATGAACTCATGCTGCGGTCTTGATGCTCCTGCGCCATGCACCTGGGTCAGCCATGCGCACGGCCGTCCATCGCAAAGCATCTCAAAACACTGTCCTAACTGACGCTTACTCACGCAGCGTCCCAAGTTTCTAAGCCGCTGTTGTCTATACAACTGAGTGAGATGAAAAGTGTCAAGGTGCTGTGTTGTCGGGAAAGCCAGAAGAGGCTGAGGTGGGCAGCTCCGGCCGGGGGTGCGAGCGCAACATGGCTGATGTAACTCTCCTGTCAGGCAGGTGTGGAGGTCGGTTGTAACTGCCGCGCACCTGCCTCCTCGGCCCTGCCGCCGCGCGTCAGCTGCTGCATGATGTGCGCGACGCCCTGCAGGCTGCTCTGCCAGGGCGTCGGCTCCAGAGGCCTGCCGGCAGCCTCCTGCTCGCGCACCCCCGGGGCAGTGTCCTCGGACGCATCGCTGCTGCGGGTGGCGCCGCCGCCGCTGTCGTCCAGCTACAGGCAATGACCATGGCCAGGCGTCAGGACGCAGGCGTTGACATGTTTCTGAGCAAGTTTCAGCCTGTCATGAGCGCACTGCAGGCTCGCCATTGCAGCCGGCAATTGCAGCTTGGAGCCTTCCAGGCTCCGATCAGTTTGACCATGATAGCAGCTTGCTAACCCTGACTGTCGGTTGTACCTCCTGCCAGAGTCCAGCATGCAGCAATTCTGCCATTTGAAAGCATGCAAGCAGCCAGACCCAGACGCGGTGGAGAGTGTGGGCGTGCCTTGTCCAGCTGCAGGCTGCTGCGCAGTCGCGCGCCACTCGACAGCAGCCGTTCCTCTGAGGAGGCCGCCTGCGCCAGCCGGTCCATGATGCGCGCCCGCTTGGCAGGCTGCTGTTCCTCGCCGCTGCTGCTGGGAGGCGCCGCCGCGGAGGGGCTGGCGCTGCGCTTGGGCTGCCGCCGGCCCGCCGCGTCGCCTGCAGTGCGTTGCAGGAGACGTCATTGGACTTGCACCGTGCTCGGAGGACAAGCTGTCGAACGATGATTGTGGGAGACAATGCTGTGGCACTGCTCATGAGAATCTGTCAGGCTGTCATGAGCAAGGCGGCCTCAGCCTGCAGACTCTGCAAGACCCAGGGAATGAGAGACGCACCAGGGAGCTGGAAGCGCGTGGAGGTCGCGTGTGCCGAGCCGTGCGCACTGGGGCTGCCCGGCTGCGTGGCCCGCGGCGTGCGCGGTGCGTTGCGCGCGCGCCAGGCGTGCTGCCAGAGCGTGGTGAGCTCGTTGCGCCGGATGGGCTTTATCAGGAAGTCGGAGGCGCCGGCCTGGAAGGCCTCCGCCACGACCTCCTGCCGGCTCTCCGCCGACATGACGATCACCGGCACGTGCTGCCAGCGCTGGGCCTGGACCATCTGGTAGATCAGCTCGATGCCGCTCACCTGCCAAGGTTGCCGACAGAGCCAGACTCAGGAAACTTGCAGCGGGAAACGGGCTGCAGGGTGCGAAAGTACTCGCACTCGGCTCGCATGGCGCAAATGCGACGCGTCCTGCGCGCGTGGGCGGCGCAAAGCGCAGCATGGCTGTATCTCGACGTATCTGAAGAAGGTGCGGCGAAATGGCAGGCCTCCCGGCGCGTGCGCGCAGGCGCACCTCGGGCATCAGGTTGTCGGTCAGAATGACGTCGATCTCCGACCCGCGCGGCCCCTCCAGCACCTCAAGCGCCTCCCGGCCGTTGGATGCGACTATGACTGCAAGCCAAGGGGCGCGGCGCGCGTCAGCACGGGGCGTTGTCGCGGCGGAGCAGCCGCGGGAATGGCAATGCACGCATCGTGGACGGCTGCAGGGGCGCAGAGAGGTGGGGTCGCGGCGGGGCGTGGGGCACCAGGTCAGTGGTGGCGACCGCTCGCGCTGGCCAGGGAAGGCGCACCCTCATATGTGCACTGGCGCAGCGTCTTGGAGACCATCTTGCACGTCAGCGCGTCGTCCTCCACCAGCAGCACCGTGTAGACGCGGTCGTTCAGGCTCGCCGGCGCCTTGCCGGAACTGCTGCCGTCCTCGGCGCTCGCCGCTTCGGCGCTGCCCTCCATGCCGGCCTCTCTTGCCAGGTCAGTGCAGGAGGAGCACTCGCCACTCGCAGCTGGAGGGGCAAGGTGTCGGCCTCGCGCGCGACCCGGGTGCGATATTTTCGGCTCACAACTTAAGGGCTGAAAAGAGCTCCCAGAAGCGGCAGGACAGCAAGCTGCAACGACGGCAAGCTTTTGCTACAGCAGCTGCCACTCGGACGGGTTCTTGAGGCCGCGATCTAATATCTAGCGGATGGCCCTTGGCCTCTGTCCTCTGGCAACGGAAGCAATTCGAGAGACCGTTCCCTCTTTCTTAATCGCCCTTCACTCGTGGACATATAGATGGTTTATGTACTCCGACCGTCCCCAGGCCCGAGCGCGATAGGCTCGCATCCCGGCATGCCAGTAGTCCCAGGTCGCCGACGCTCGCGACGGACCTCCGTGCTCCAGGTGCGAGCGAATCAAGTTGATGCTATTTTAGCATGCAAACCCCCGCATGCACGCGGTGACTGGCGCCGATCCCAACCTTGGACTTGTTTGGGAGTTGACATCGACATGTCCACCGCCAGGCGTTCCCTTCCGACTACCCAGCCGCCATATCTGGCGCCCAGGCGTCGGTCAGGTGACTTGTCGCCCTTTGGTTGTGCAGCACCGCTTCTTTCTCCGCGAGAGAGGTGAGTTACAGAATCCAGCATGTCGCACCAGAGCCGCACTAGCCGACGGCGCGCAGCTGCTGGAGGTCGAGTTTCCGGCTGCCAGCTTGTCCAGCGTCGCAGGTACTGGCTCGAGACAGCGCATGCCTGCTGTATGACCAGGCAGGAGTTCATTCACCTGCACCCTCCACCAGGTGATGCGGAGGGCGCAAACGAAATGACGTACAGTTTGGGCTACCTGCGCCAGTTCTGCCGCATCTTCCAGGACCAGGCGGCCGCCACGCGCATCTACTTTCCGGACGAAAAGGTCCCTCTTGAAGACACTGTGGCCTGGCACACAGGACCCACCTCGCTGCTTCGCATATACCTGACTGCGTCTGCCTGGTTTTGAGTGCAGGAGATGCGGCTGGCAGCCGGGCGCCCAGGACGGGACAGCGAAGCCGTCTTTGGGCAGACAGCCTTTCAGCTCGACTTCCTGACCCGCCCCTCCTTTTTGCACGACATCGGCCTGGGGACGCTAGACCGCGTGGATGTGGCGGCAGGAGTGCGAGAGAGCGACCGCCAATTCGTCGTGGCTTATCCGCACTTTAACGTCGGCGGTCTGCCTCCCTTCTTCTCCCTGCAAACTGACTTGCCCAGCAAAGAGGCGGCACAGGCCCAGCATGCGTGCGTCAAGCCTGAGACAGCTCCTGCAGCAGGTGCCAGCTTGAGGTCCTCCCTTTCATTTGATGGCCTGCCTGCTGGATGCAGAGATGGTGGCTGTGAAGGAGGTCTGGGATGAGGCGATAGAGGGGACGGGCCGCCCGCTGCTCGTCTTCAATGGTCCGTCCCTCCCTGCATCCTCCTCCTTTGAGCAGAGGTCTGAGTTGCTCTGAGGCCCGCAGGCGCCCCTTGGGCTGCTGAAGCATTGCCCGACTGCCAAGGACAGTTCAGCAACGGGTTCCTTCACCTCACAAGAAGCAGTTTGGCTGCTGCAGGCGAGCTGGACCGCATCCGGAGCGGCTACTATCCGTCCTTCTTCTACCCGGGCCTGGCCCGCATGGCCAAGGAGTGGCTGCCTCGCTTCTGCACCGCCTACTACATCAAAAACTTCAAGTCGGCCTCCCGGCCTGGTGCGGCTGCTCGCCTCTCCTCTCCTGTCGCCTCTGCACCCAGCGACTGCAAATGGCAGCTGCGAGGGTGCCTCCCTGCTTCTCAGGAAAGCATGCTACTGGGCTGCAGGCGTTCTGTTTCGAGAATACCCAGGGAGGTGGCAGGTGTTCAGGCGGGAAGGGCCGCAGCGCGATCGGCTGCGGCTGATTCACGAGCAGGACGAGATGCCCTCTCTGAAGACTGTTGCCCTGGAGATCCTGCCGTCCAGCCTGTGAGACCGTTGTGGGAGAAGGGTGAGTGTGGGAAGCAGTAGCGAACGAGAGGAGAGCATTGTGCGCAAACTTGACGCTGCGAACTGTCGGATTGGGACTGCCTCTGCGCTGAGTCCCAGCAGTCTGCTGTGGTTTGATGAGCTGATGAACGAGATGTAACCCTGGCAGTCCTTGCCGTCTCTGGCCTTACCCCCTCAGGAGGCGTTCAAGGCAACGTGGGATGCACAGCTCCTCCCTCTGCCATGCATCCAGGTGATCACCTGAGCCTGCGGGCGCCACCCTCGTTCCGACACCTTGTGTGAGCGAGCCGGTGGCGCCACTGCAGAGCGGGTGCGGAAGTGTGGTGGGCTCGGCGGGAGGAGAAATCCAGCAATTATTTAGCAGACCTGCCTGCAACAACGCACAGCTTGCAGCGCAATGCCACCGGCTTCTCCAGGGCGTCTACTTGTTGTTCTCCTTCCTACAGTGTTCTACTTGCACGCTCGCAAAGCAAATCGCTCGGCTACATGCCTTCGCCGCCGCTGCTAGCAGCGGAACCCGCAGCACAGCGCGTCCGTGCCGGCCTTGCTGAGCAGGCTCCAAAAGTAGAGGTGCGCGGGCGACGGCAGCGTGACGATCGCGTCCTGCAGCGGCCCGTGCGCTTCGGGCGGCACGTCGACCGCGAGCGACGACGCGTCGCGCAGCGTCACCAGGCCCGCGGCCGCGAGCGACGCGACGCAAGCGGCACCCAGGCGGTTCTCGAGCTCGGTCGCCGGCACCGCGCGCCAGGGCGAGTCCAAGATCGCGCTCACGGCGGCGCTGCGCGCGCGCGGTGTGTCCCGATCAGCGCTATGCCGCGTGATGGGCGCCCGTGCGCGCAACCGAGCCGGGGAGTGGGGCGGCGAACCAGTAGTCCTCCGTGTCGTGCCCCCGACTGGCGTCCGCCTCGCAAGGCTCCAAGCCCCGCCGCACATCCGCGCCCGCCTCCTTCCAGATCGCCCGCAGCGCTGCGCGACAGGCACTTTTTTGGAGTACATCCCCGGACAGAGCTTCGTGCTCTCAGCCCCGTGCAGCAGGAAAACGTGCTCCATACCTGGCTGCAGGGAGCCGTAGGCGGCCGCGCCCTGGTGGCAGCGGCGCAGCAGCCCGGGGCTGCCGCCGCAGACCAGCCGGATCTCCGCCCAGTCGCGCGGCAGGTCGATGGCTACCGGCTGCGCCGCAAGCAGGCCTGCCAGGAAAGCGCGCCCGGCCGCCGGCGGCAAGCCGCCGACCGTCTCTGCCTCCACGCGCACGCCCACTGCAGCCGCAGCAGCAGCACTCAAGATTCAGCCGACGGCTCCCTCTGCAGCTCCAGGAGACACACAGCTTGCAGAGATGGTGCGCCCAGCAGCCGGGCAGCTGAGCAAGCGACGCGACCTGACACACATGGCAACACGCGCCCAACTTGAACACACCGCTTGCACGCCACAAGCACCCTCTCTGAGCACTTCACACACGTCACAGTCGGGTAGGAAATGAGCGGAAAGGGGCGCACGGGAGTCGAGCCAGGGCCGCAGCGTGCAGTCCGCCGACGCCAGCAGCACCCGGACGCCCTGCCGCGCAAACTGCTCGAGGGCGCGCAGCAGCGCCGGCCCCCAGGCCGCGCCCCGCAGCAGCTCGGCGTTCCCGAGCACGAGTGCGGCCAGGCGGGCGCCCGCAGGTCGCGCGGCCTGCAGCTGCGGCCACCAGTGCGCCAGGCTGTCCAGGCAGCGGCTGAGCTGCTCGCTGCCGTCCGCCTTGGGCGTCCACGCCTCCGCCTGCGGCTTGTGGCAGCGTGAGCGCCATCTGGGCCGCTGCTCGGCGGGCGGCCATGCGGCCTGATCTTCACACAGAGCACGCCAAGGAGCGTGTCGGTTGACATGCCCTGGAGTCTGCCCACAAGAAGCATGTCTTCAGGCAGGCTCGGTGGTGCCGAGTCTTGGCAGCGCTGTGCAGCTCCAAACACCGGCCGCGTTTGCCCCTAACAATTTTCTTCTGCCTGCTGTTATCAGGACAGCCCACAAAGCTGTTCCTGGCACCGCAGCAGGTGGGGGGAGTGACCTGCACATACGCCAGGTGGCTGCCGTCGCGAATCGGCGGCAGATCAGTCACCCCCGCGGCTGCTGCTCGGTGCGCCCACTCCGCCACCGCGGCCTTGAGGCAGGCGGCAAACTGGCCCTCGCTGGCGGCGGCCGTGCGGCAGTCGAGCTGCAGCCAGGGCGCCGGACCGACGGCTGCAGCGCCCCTGGCCGCGGCGGCCTGCTCCTGGTCCTGCTGCTGCCACCACTCTCGCGCCTGCGACAAGACAGCGCGAATCGCGCTCACTTGTCGCCTCAGCAACCGAGTTGCCTGCTCAGAGTGGGAGCGTGGCAAGGAGCCTGCTTCCACTCATACACGACTCCAAAACACTCCGAATGCATGATGAGCACCAAACAGTGCCAAAGAGGGAAGGAGGCGGAAGTTGTGTTCCCAAATGCAGCCGCGTTTCCGAGCGTAAGGGGCCGAGGCACCTGCTCCAGCAGCGTCGATTTCCCGCTCCCTGCCGCGCCGCCCAGCAGCAGCGGCGGCGCCGGCCCGGCCGCCGACAGGCGCGCCCGCAGGAAGGCCTCTTCGGCCGGGCGGGGATAGCGGCCGCGGCCGTCCCACTCCTGCAGCAGCGGACCCAGGTGTTCAGCAAGCAGTCGCCGTGGTGGGCAGCCCGCCAGGACGCCTCTGCCCGGCAGGACGGCGGCAGCGAGACAGCTCGGCAGCCACAGTTCCCTGAGGCCGCCTCGCGTTGGCGGCTGCTGCCGGCTCGCAGGTTGCCCGCTGCTCCCGCATCAGCAGGCAGGGCAGCGCACCGGCGCGGGCGGCTCCGCCTTTGCCTCCGGACTGGCGGCCGCGCTGCCGCCCTCGCTGCTGGTCGCTGACTCAGCAGCAGGCGAGACAGTTGCGGTGGCAGTTACGGAGGGCGGGTGCCCGTTGGCTGAAACGGGCGCCGGCAGCGACGGGGAGGCAGGCCGGCTGGCGCCGCCGCCGTGCGGCTGCAGGCCAGATGCAGGCTGCTGCGGCGGCTCCTGAGGCAGGGCGCCTGCCTGCTCCTGGAGCTCCCGTCGGAACCTGCGCGTGCCGGGGAACGAGCCTGGGCAGGCGGACGGTCTCTGCTTCGTGGCTGGCCGCAAGGCTCGTGAGCGGCGCGCTGCATGGCAGCAGACAGCCTGGGACGGCAGCGTGCCAGGCCATGCAACATATCATGCAGGAAGCACCAGCTGCTGCGCTGCCGTGCTGCCAACTGTACAAGGCGGCCCTGGAACGCACCGCTCCGCCTCCAGCTGCAGCAGCCGCTTGACGTCCATGACCGGCCCCGGCCCGGGCGCGGGCCGCTTTGCAGGCGGCGGCTCAGCCGGCTCGCCCTCCCTGCGCTTCCTGTGAGCGCCGCGGCCCCTTCGTTGCAGCGCTTGCATGTGTGTGTATGCATTTGTGCGCAGCAGTCATTGTCTCGCGTGCGCGTATGGCAGTTTGACACATATTCTCTCCCCAGAAGACCTCATTACTCCGCGTGTGTACAGGTGGCTAGTCGCCTGCCCTAGTTTGGAGTGAGGCTGCTGCTTGCCAGGCGCGCTGCCCCACTATTCTGTGCTGCCTTGCACCTGCAGCTGCGACACAACCAATAAAATACCGAGGCATGGGGCGTGCCTGGACTCCTCGGGAGCAGCAGCAGCAGCAGCAGCAGAGGTCTCGCTGGCCGCGCCGCCGCCGGTGCCGCTGCGCGGCTGCCATGCCGGCAGCAGCTGCGGCTGCGGCTGCTGCTGCGCCGGCGGGGCGGCGGCTGGGGCGGGCGGCCGGGCCGGCTGGGAGGGCGCCGGGCGGAAGGAGACGCGGAAGGCTGGGCCTGCGGCGTCCGAGCCGGACGGCTGCGGCCGAAAGGACACCACGATCTTGTCGTCCAGCGGCGCGGCTGCGGCCGGCTGCGGCGGCGCCGCGTGCGCCTGCATGCCGCAGCCAGCCGGCCGCAGTCAGTGTCGTTTCAGAACAGGAGTGATATTCACGAGACGACGTAAGAAGCGTTGAAGCTTGCGGGCTAGGGAAGCGGTGATGTGGCATGAAAGCGGCGGGCAGAGCCACCCACCTGAGTCGGCGGCGGCCACGACGGCTGCGGCGGCTGCGACGGCTGCGCGCCGCCCGCCGCGTGGCGCTGCTGCTGCAGCGCGAGCCCCGCGCCCGACGGCAGCGGCCCCTTTTGGAAGTTGAACGTCTCGCGCAGGCGGTCCTGGTAGGCCAGGGGGTCCTCGCCCGGGCGCTGCGCGAACTCGCGCCACTCCGGCCTGCGCGCACCGACCAGCGCTCCTGCCAGCCGTAGCATACAATTCGAGCCAGGACATGTACAGCTCGCTGATGACGCGCGAGCGCAAGGCGCGCGGCGCCGCGCGCGATCATGCCGCGCTCTTGGTTTTCCGGTTCGGGGCGGCGGGCGGCGGGCGGCGCGCCGGCACTGCGCGTGTGCGCGGAAGATGTCGGCCAGCTTGGCGACGCGGTCGGCGGTGCGCACGCAGTGGTGCAGCGGGCAGGTCGCCTCGTACTGCACCCACCCGCCCGGCTTGCTGCTCGTCAGCCGCACGGTGTGCTTGAAGCCGGCCGGCAGCGGCACCGGCAGCACGTAGCGCTGCGCGCTCTGGACAAAGCGCTCCGGCCGCTCGCCGCCGCCCTCCTCTGCGCGCCGCAGCCGCCAGGCGACTCAATCGGCTTGTCTGCGGAGCTCTCTCAAGCTGGCACATGACATCTATGCATCATGAGCCTGGCTTGTGCAGGCAACAGCCAGGCGCGAGGCGGTGCTCAAGATGCAGCCGGAGCCTCTCACCGCCGGCCTGCCCGACTGCACGTCGCTGCAGCTTGGCTGGAGGCGGGAGGGGGCACCTTTGAAGGGCGGCGCGCATTCGGGGTCCAGAATCGCCGCCTCCGCCTTGTCCAGCGCCTCCGACATGGAGGCCACCTCCGCGCGCGCGATGGCCGCCAGCTCCTCCGCCCAGGGCACCAGCGCTGCAGGCTCCCAGCAGCCGACCAGTCAGGCCCCTCGGCCGCAGTCTCGAGCGGCCACACGTCTCAGAGCAACACAGGGCGTGCCGCAGCGCACACGCCGCCTTTGCTGCCGCAGTGTCAGCCACCAAGACGCCGCAACGCCCTCCCAGTACCGGCTGCTGACGAGGCAGCCGTGGTCGTGCAACTGCCTCTTATATTTCCTTATTTTCCTCCCCTTTTAGAATTCTAACATTAAAGTAAGCAAATAAATAGCTGTCACGTAATATATCTGGTTCCTCCTCTTTTTTGCCTCTTTCCATTCTTCTTGTTTCCTAAAAAGGCAGCCATGGTCGTGTGCGTGCGTCCACAGGGGGAGTTTGGAAACGCACCCGGGCCGCCGAATTTCCCCGCGCCCGGCGTGTTGTACTTGGCGCAGTTGGCAGCGATCGCCTCAAAGTCGGCCAGGAAGCGGCCGCGGTCGGGGTACGCGCCCCGCCGCAGCTTGTCGCCGATCTGGTGCAGCCACATCTCCTCCTCGGGCCTCACCCACTCGTGGTAGTCGGGCGCCAGCTCGGTGGACACCTTGGTCTGCGCTCAGCACTCGGCACTCGGAACTCAGCGGCCGAGGAGTGCGCGGCGTGTTTGGATGCTCGGGCTTTTCGGTGCGGGCTGCAGGAGGGCGCAAGCTCGGCGCGACGCGCTGAGTGGGGGCACGAGTCGGCTGGCTGGCTGCCGCAGGACAGGAGGCAGCGAGGCGCTTGCCAGAGGCCTGTGCGGCTGCATGCGCGTCTGCTGCTCCGGCCGCGCACACAAGGGGCGCACCAGGAAGGGGAAGGTCTTGGTGTGGCCGAGCTTGCGCTTGACGTTCACCAGCGCCGTCTTCAGGAGGTCGCCGTTCAGGTGGGAGCGCCAGGCGCGGTTGGCGCGCCGCTCGTTGGGCGGCGCGCCCGGGATGGGCCCCAGGATGATGGGCGCCGGCCGACCTGAAATTGTCATGCTGGCCTGAGATTCATGCAACACACATGTTCAATCGCAGCGCCACATGGGGTGCAGCCAAGCCTGGGGCGTCGCACTCCTGACGCAAGCCCCCGCCCGCCAGAGCCGCAGCCGGCCGTGGCGGCAGCAGCACTGCTGCGTCGCACAAGAAACATGGCGTGCTGCGGCGCTCGGTGGCTGTGGAGGGACAGAGCCGAGGCGGCTCGGGGCTGAGAGGCGGGGAGGGCGCACTGGCGGCTGGTCTCGCTCGCTTGGCCCTGTGGCGCGAGGCCCAGTCGGGATCGGAAGGGTCCAGGCTGGCGCCGGTGTCCACCGCCTCCTCGTCCGACTCGGTGCGGCCGGCCGAGGCGGTCGCGGTCGCGGTGCTCTCGCTGCCGAGGCTGGCAAAGCCGGGCGAGGCCGCCCGCGGCGGCTGCGCCTGCGGCTGCTCCTGCGGCGGAGGCGCCGGAGCCGCGGGCGCGGCCGGGCCGGATAGTATCATGAAGCTGGAGCCGGAGTGCTTGGGGCTGCGCGGCGCGGCGGCGGCGGCGGGGGGCTTCGGTCGGAAGACCGGGTGCCCCTGCGGCTGCGGCTGCAGCTGCAGCGGTGGGCCAGACGCACCCACTTCGCTCAGGCTCTGGCGGTAAGTTGCTGGGGAGCAGCGCAGAGGTGGCTGTCAGGCCGGCTGTGGTGTCACTCGCGGCGCAGTGCGGGGGCAGCGCACCTGTGACGGCCCGGCCGCTGCAGCGCTGCCGTTGGCACCCACATCTCCGGCAGGCGGGGCCTCCGCAGCGGGCAGAGAGGGTCCCTGGCCCAGCACCGGGTGCTTCTTGCGCGCCATAGGGCCTGCCCGCCTCCCTACGGAAGCCGCACGCAGCCGTCAAAGGCCTAACAGCACAGGAGATGGCCTGGCCCCGGCGGCGGCCCACATCCCTACTGCAAGGCCCAGTCCGGCCGTCACTGGTGCTCAGCCATCCTCCACGGCGTCTGGAACCGGTGCCGTGGGCCTGGACTCAAGTGGCGCGTGGCGATGAGGCGCTGTCTGACCCAGTGGGGCGCCATTGGAGGGGCTGCCGTCTACTGCCATGCCCGTCCACGCCGCGAGCTGGCCGGCGCTGCCGGTCCGGCAGGGTACCCACCTCAGGCGAGCGGTGCTGCTCTGCGCCTGGCAGCGACGGCAGTGCGCAACGCGGTTTTTTTGGTGGCCGGATGGCGGCCGCGTGGTGGATGTGCACGCGCCGGCCACCGACCGGCACCGACTCCGCGTGACCTCGCCGGCAGGCAAGCGGGTCCCGCGGTGCTGGCGCGGGCGCAGCGCTCACCGCGAGCAGGCGGCGGTCCGCCTTGGTTGGCATGGCTAAGCCGAAGGCACATGCCAGCCTGGGTGCAGTGCAGAAGGCGGACGGAGCGGCGCAGGGGAGGCGCCATTGCGATCACATGAGGGCATATGAAGCCGCCATGGCAGGTGCAGTCCGCAGCAGGCGCGAGGCAGCGGCCATCACGCCAAGCATTCACCAGCAATGAGACACAAAACTGAGGCCGGGTACGACCGGTATCGCTGCTGCCGACTGGCCCTCTCCACGCACACGCACTCCCCTCCGTCCAGGTCTGACACAAGCTGACTACTGCGCGGCGGCTGGCACCTTGCCCGCCGCTGCCGCCGTGGCCGCCGGCTGGCCGGGCCCGCCGCGCTTCACGGCTCGCAGCATGCCGTACTCCATCAGACCGCGCGCAAAGGCGCGGTGCATGCGCTCGATGGTCACGATCTCGCGGATGACACTGTACCAGACGCGGGGCCCCTTGAAGACGACAATCCAGGGATCCCACACGCCGACCCAGTTGGAGTGGCGCCACGTCGGCAGCGTCTGTGGCGTCCAGTCTTCTGCCTCCACCGCCTCCAGCTTGCCAGTCGCCTGCAGACCGGGGGGCCAGCGCTTTGATGGGCTGTGAAGCCGGCATGCTTGTGCCTGGCAGGCGCCCGCGGGTGCCCTCGCATGCACCAGGTGGTTGCTGAAGCTGGGCAAGGGCTCAGTGCCGTATGATAGCCCTGACCGGCTTCCACAAGGTGCTGGAAAGCTCCCAGCCAGGCAGGCACTCTGGCAGCCTCGACTGCAAGCTTAAGCGAGCAGCAAGGCCTGCTCGAGTGAGAGCCAGAGTGCTCATAACGGAGCTTGCTGACGCGCGCAGCGACAGACACGCAAGCCTGCTCAATCATGGCCGGTCTGGAAGCAGCGTGTGGTGGAATCAGACGCCCTTCAGGGATCACGGCTTCCCCCAAATGGTGGTTCCCAATGCCCAGCGCCGCGTCCAGCAGGGGCCCTGAACAGCAAGCGCTGCGACTCCGACGGGGAGCTGAGGGACGTGCCTGCATGCGGCGAGCATACTCCTCCTTGGAGATGAAGTGCGGGTGCGTCCACTCGTCGTACAGAAACTGCAGGTCCGCCCGGTCCTTGTCTGTGAAGGGGGTCGCTGGCGTCTCCTCCCGCTGGCACCAAGTCGCGATCACCATGTGCCCGCCTGGCAGCCGCCCCTCCACCAATCAGTGCCGGGCTGCATGGCGGGTCTCCATGCGCTGCGCAGCCAGGCTGCCGGCACACGGAACACAGGAGCAAGCTGCTACAGGGCGCAGCCACAGCAGGAGGCGCATGTGCATCCGCTGGAAGTTGGCGCGCTTGCCGGCATGTGCACGGTGCCGCCAGGCTTGGAGGGGAGCACATGCGCTGCCCACATGGGCACAGCGACAGCGCCACGCTGGCAATCAGACGTTCTGTGGCTTCTGGAATCCGATCTTCAAGGCAAAGTGCCTTTTTCGCTCCGATGTGGGGGTGCCTCACCCGGCTTGAGCACGCGAGTCATCTCCTGCACGTATCGCGTCTTGTCCGGCATGTGCTCCCCGCTCTCGCAGGCCCACACCAGGTCGAACTTGTCGTCCTCGTGGCTCATGTTGAGCGCGTCCATGACGCTGAAGCTGACATTGGTCAGCCCCCGCTCCTTGGCCAGCTCGGTCGCGCGGCGCACCTGGTTGGGCGACAGCGTGATGCCTGCAGCGGCGAGCGTCACAGAGGGGCATGAGGGCTGCCGCAGCGGGGCTGGCACATGTGATTCATGTTGGCCCATGCGTTTCATGTGACACGTGGCTGTGTAGGGCCCCAATGGTGCTGGCACATGTGTTTCATGTTGGCACATGTGTTTCATGTAACATGTGGCCATGCAGGGCCCCAATGGTGCTGGCACATGTGTTTCGTATGGCATGGTGCCGTGCGGGCTGACAGCGCCGGCACGGCCACCAGCTCGGCTGCTGAGGCATGTCGGCTGTGGTGCCAGGTGAGGCTGGCTGGCAGAGATAGAGCTGCTGCGGCGGCTGCAGCCAGGCAGCATGGCCATGGCATTGAAGCAGGCGGGGGTAACAGCTTCGGCAGACGAATCACACAGCCACAGCTCCAATGCACAACATCATGGCCTTCCAGGGAGAGCTCTTGGCGGCGAGGTGGGGGGCGCACCCTCCACCTGCGCGTCCGGGAACTTGCGTGCCAGGTAGCGCGAGGTGCCGCCGATGCCGCAGCCGACGTCCAGGATGCGCTTCGGCGCCCGAGCGCCGGACCAGCGCAGCATCTCGTCGATGAAATCGAACTTGGCCTGCTTGAAGTCCTTCTTCTTATAGCCGGCCCGCCGCTCCGCCTCGGTGTAGTAGCCCAGGTGGATGTGCTCGCCCCAGTAGTACTCCAGGATGCCGTCCCTGAGCAAGCGGAGCGCGCAGGAGTCAGCAGGCGGGGGACGGTGGCCTTGCTCGGCGCGGCGGTGAAGCTGATAGAGCTGTCGGCATGCCGGGCTTCCTCCCCGTGCGAAGTCACTGCTGTCAACAGCGCACGACCGAAACAGCGCCTCCAGAGAGGTTGTCATGCACGCAGGCACGGAGATGCCAGCCGGATGGTCGCTGCAATCTCCAACCCAACAGAAGCTTGCAAGGGAAAGAGGTTGGCGAGGCGGCGCACTGCTCCCAGGCGTCGTAGCTGGCGCCCACGTTCGGGTTGCTGGGGTCGTACTTCCGTGAGGGCGTGTCCAGGATCTTCTTGACCACGGCCACCGCGAGCGCGATGCCGGCCAGCACAAGCAGCACGTGCGGCGAGGGCAGCTGCACGGCAGCCAGCTCTGCGATCTGGCTACTGCGGCAGACCTGCATCACACCTGTGGAGCTCAGACGGTGGCTTGGAGAGGTGTAGACATGTGGCCTGGTTTGGATGCAAGTTAGAACAGCTGACGGAGTGCAAACCTGCGAGGTAGGACATTGCCGTCCGTGTGGTCGTAGCGGCAAGTGTTGCTGCGTGCCGTGAGGCTTGCCCAGGGCGAGCCGTCGTTGCCGTGTGCCCGCTCTGCTGCTGCTCAACGGGCATCCCAAGCCGCGGAGCACGCAGGGCGCTGCTTGCGGCAGCACAGACCCCGCGTGCAGCGACATGGTGCCGCGCATCGCGTCGCAGCTCGGGCAACCGGGAGCTTTGCCGTGTTCAGAGTCGCATGTGCCCGCCGCCGCGCTTCTTTACGACAGCTCAAGCAGCGACGCAACGAGAGGTTGATGCCCGTGTACTGTTCTCGGTCTATCACTCGCCCACTGCGGTGATCGGGCGCGATTGCTGCCGCTGCCGTGGCGCGGTTCTGCGACCAAGCCCTTCTTCCTCGCAATGGCCCACATGCTGCAGCCAGCAAATCTGAAGTCTTGAAGCACTCGTGAACAGGAAGCCAAAGCCCGTCGGCCCCCCCTGCTGGTCGCGTTCCCGTGCCGGAGCAGGGCATGCGCCTTGCCGACTTGAGGCCGCTCTCCTGCGTCCACCAGCGTTCCGAGCGATCCGCACGCTGATCCTTCAGACTTGAGAGACATATTGCAGTAGCTACGCTCCAGCCGAGCCGAGAATGTGAGCGCTAGTTGCCATTAGCGCACCGCATGAGCGCGGCCCCGGACGATATGGGAGAGGAGAATGGGTCCGCAGCAGACCTGCTCCGACACTCAGGGTCGCAGAGCAATCTCGCCGGCGAAGCCACGGGCGCACAAAACGCGCCCGAAGCGACCTCGGATGCGGCTTGCGCGAGCCGGCCGGCACCCGCGGCCGGGGTGCCGAGCGTACAAGTGGATCTGGAGACTGGTGTGGTCGTCGCTGTCCAGGCGCCGGCGCGTTATTCGCCATCCTGCCCTCTCGACAAGGCCGCAATGCATCTGTCCTTTCGACCCCGGATGTGTCGTTGTTTGCCGCGGCCCTCGTTGCTGCCGCTCTCCTCTCGCTCCTTGCCCGCCACACATATCGCATCATTTCCAGAACGGCCTGAAAAGGAGGCGGTCATCCGTCAGAGCTGATTGAACAAACGTAGGGGAAGCCGAGTGCAGCTGCCTGATTGGCCGTCCTTCCCGCTGCAGGAGGGCGGCCACCACCACGAGCGCAAGCACCGCGTGCGGCACCGCTTAGATGCGCACCGCGAGCACAAAGCGTCCAAAAAGGCGTTGCTGGAGCAGCAGGCCGCATACACACCGCTGATCGGTGTCAACCTCCGCGACGTCGGCGCAGTGACCGGCGACCCTCTGCGCCCAGGCCGCCTCTTCCGTTCCTCCCAGCTACTGAGGCGCGGCTCTCGGGTCTTGGCGCCGTAGCGAGCTCTCGCCTGGTCCTGCTGTCACCAGGCTGAGCCCCTCTGTGTCACGCTGCAGCAAGGAGGAAATGAAGAACAACCAGATCAAGGTGCGCCAAGCCATCATCCTTCAGATGAACAATGAACGACTTTTCGGGAAACATGCTCAGGAAACGGGGGGAGAGACAGTGATGCATGCCTGATGTGCAGACGATCCTGGACCTGCGGAGGATGGACCGGCCGTGCAAGCAGGACCCCGCCGCCAGCAAGGCGGTGGAGAGCACCAAGACCATCATCAAGTACCTACTGCTGGTGCTCCCCCCCCCTCCTCTCTGCATGCACTTGACTGGTCTCAGGGAGTGCAGCACCGCTGCCTGCTTCCCGGCTCCTTTAGCTCAGCGAGCGCGCTGCTGCTGCCTGCCCGTCCCTCAGCCACACCACAAGCCTGTGGGCTGGGCAGGACAGGGGGCAGTCGCCAAGCACGCCCGCGCCTGCCGGCACTGATGCACCTGAAAGTTATAAGGCTTTGCCAGAGAATTGGAAAAACCAGGTGGAAAACGCTGCTCCCGGCCCAGATGGCCTGGTTCGTACGGGAAGAAACGCACACATTCCTCCCGGGAGAAACGGGAATGAGGATGTCGTCTCAAAGGTCACGCAGTTCACCCTCGTCGGTGCCTGCAGGGCCCGAGCAAGCTGATCCCGGAGAAGCGGCTGCTCTTCGTGCACCGAGCGCACCCGCAGACATGTTCCGTCTGCCACGACCGAGCGCTCCGGCGCTTTGACATGGAGCTGCAGGTCGTGCACGCGGGTCAGGCCTCCCTTTCGACCGCTGCCTGAGTGCATGGCTGGCAGCAGCAGGCAGCCCGCGCGGGCGCTGCAGTGGGGGCAGGGGGGCAGCCTCCAACCTCGAGGTGCCGTCTCCATGAGGGAGGGAGGCAGGCGAGGAGTCGCAGCTGGGCAAGCCTTGGGCATCGCCGCTTCCCCCTCGTTGGCTGGGAAGCTTGGCGGGGTGCATGGACTGGGGTGACTGGAGGAGCCTGGCAGGACAGGGGAGGTGACTGGCACCGCGTTGTTTGCTGCAGACCTGATTCCCAGCACGGTCGGCCTGCGCATCTTCCAGGCGATGCCCCACAAGGTGCAGGCGAAAGCCATCTTCATGGCCTGCCTCGGCAAGGGTGCGCCTCTCCCCCCGCCCTCCCCTGCTGCCTCCGGCGGCTCCTTGAGGGCGTGCCCGGCCTGCCCGTCCGATGTCCTCGTTCCCTGAACAAACGATTTTCCCGCCATTTCCCCGGAATTTCGAAATTCGAGTTTCCAGCATGTCGCAAAGCAACGTTCGTGCGCCGTTCTCAGGTTCTGCACGCTTTGTTGGGATGTAAAGCCGCCCGCCCCTCCTTGCCTGGGAGCAGACGCCTTCACCCGTGTGTTCCGTGTGGCATGCCCCTCAACTTTTTCAAACGCTGGCTACTGAAAGGTTTCCCGCCGTTTCGAACCTTGGCGCAGGCGCCGCCTCCGTCATCGCGCCCGCGGTCGCCAACCCGCTGCTGCTCGGCTACAAGGTGCGCCGCCAACCCAGTTGTGTTCCACTGGCAGAAATGAATTCTCACTGGGCCTGCATGTGAAAGCCCCACCCTTCAGCGGGCCGATTACCACGTTTCCTGGGGATTCGTTCCAGGAAATGAATTTGCCCGAATTTGAATATCGCGGTGGCGGCCAACTTGCCGCTGTGCAATTCGCGCTGCCGAAAATCCGCCCGGTGTTGACACAAATTCGCCCGGGGCAATCATGACGCATCGATCAGGCACACATGCGCCCCAATTTTGAGTGCAAGGACCTCGCCACGGCCCCCCCTGGGACCAACCAGGGTACCAAGGGATCAGCATCGACACAGATTAATAACTATCACTTGAGGTGTCATTGCAAATGCAAGATTGCCGGGCGAAAGTCCTCCTGGCGCTTCCAACATATTGATGCATGCTTGCGCGGAAGGCAATGCGGCATTCCAACGCAGCCGGGGGTGCTGAAGCATGGCCTCCAGGCGGCGAAGAGCCTGTGTTCGGGGTTTGCTTTGAGAAGTTGAATTTAAATCAACATTAAAAAAATGCATGGGGAAAATGCAATTCCCCAAATGCAAATTTGAAGCGTGTTGCAATACTATGGACAATATTTAAATTAAACGCAACTTTAAAATTGGCAGGGTACGGTCATCTGAAAGCCCTGTTGCTTCAGCTTGTAAAGTATCTGGCAATCAAGACGGTTGCTGGAAAGCTAAACAGCTGGGCATTCAGGCTAAGAACCCATCACGACCTTAGCTTCTGTATCTGGATGGCTTTACCTTGCCTTCTGTATCCGGATGGCTTTCAGTGGCCTCACTCCGCCAACAGCGCCAACATGTTTGCCTCGCTTCGCTGGCCAGCACATGCATG
>BHFV01000109.1:3873-51442 GCA_003568905.1 Trebouxiophyceae sp. KSI-1 | reverse complement strand
TGCTGCTGCTGCTGCGCGAGCACTTTGCGCAGCCGACCGCGGCGGACGGCGGGCGCGCGCTGCCGCGCTGGGCCCAGGCGCTGCAGGCGCTCGCGGCGCCGCTGCCGCCGCCGGAGGTCGCGGCGGACGACGTGCGGCTGCGGCGGCTGCATGTCGTGCGCCCTCTCCTCTCACCTGACTGCTCACTGCAGCCGGATGCTGCGTGCCACTCCCGCTGAGGCCGCCGTGCGTGCAGGGCCTGGAGCTGGACGCGCTGCTCGCGTCGCGGCAGCTGGCGGCGGACGGCGGCGTGCGTGCGGTGTCGCGCCGCGGCCACCTCGCATACGACCTCACCGCGCTCAGCGCCGCGTTGCGAGCCCGGTGCGGGCTGCGCCCCGCTCTGGTCAGGCACGGTGCGCGTCGCGCGGCGCACTCACCCGCACCCCGCGGAGCCGCAGGTACCTGGAGGCCGAACAGGACGCTCGGCGATTCGGCGCGGGCGGCGCGGCGGCGCACGCTGACCTGGCGGACGCCTGCAAGGCGGCGCTGCGGCAAGCGCAGGCCTGGAACGCCCACGTCGAGGAGTCGGGCGCGCAGGCGGCCGCGCTGGCCGGCTGGCAGGCGCTGCTGGAAACCGCGGTCTCGCGCCGCTTCGACCTGCTCGCGGGGCTCGTGCCGCAGCTGGCGTCCGACGGCGCGCTCGAGTGCGGCAGCGCCGAGGAGGTCTGCCAGCGCGTGCTGACCGCCGCGCTTTCGCTCGCGCTCTCGCTCGCGCGCGGCCCCGCCGCGAGCCTCGTGCCGCCGCTCGTGCAAGTCGCGGCCACGCTGCTCGCGCGGCTGCAGCAGCGCGCGGCGGCCGGCGCGGCCGCGGGGCCCGCGCCGCCGGGCTTCTGCCTGCCCGCGCAGCTGCACGAGACGCTGCGCCAGCTGCTGGCCGTGATCGCCGCCGCCGGCGAGCGGCCGGAGGTCCGCCTGCCGGGCTACGGCGCCCTGCTGGCGTATCTCAGCGTCTGCCGCGGCTCCGGCGCCGCGAGCCTGCCGCCGCCCGTCCTAGCCGCCCTGCTAGAGGGCACGACCCCTCCCAACGCGGCATCCCTGGCGGCACGCACTGCTTATCTCGGGATGCACCAAAGCACTCTGTGACAGGCGAAACGCCACAAGAGCCGCGGTCGGACGCCTGTCCTGCCTGCTGCAGGCACATGCGCTGGCCGATTCTGACTAGTGAGGCCGCGTGCAGGCTCTGCGGCGACGGGCGGAGGTGTGGGCCAAGCCGTCGCCGAGATGGACAGCCTGGCGGCCGACATCGGAGCCGGCAACCGGGAGCTGCTCGCCCGCGAGCCGCGCCTGGTGCAGCTGCTGGCGGGGGACGCGGTCGGCCTGAGCAGCCACCCGGTCCGCTCCCACTCCTCACGCCGCTGCCTGCCTACTTGAGTGTGTGGATTGAGCAACCGATTCGAGCCCTCAGGACAGGGCTCGCCGAAGCAGGCAGCCAAGCGGCTCGATGCCAGTGCCACAGAACCTGACGTCACTGCACCTGCAAGCAGCTGCCCGTGGTTGCCTCACAGCAGCTGCAGCCGCGTTCGGAGAAGAGCCAGTTGCTCAGGCAGGCTGAGCGGGGCGCGGCTGTGTGTCCGCAGCTGGCACGGACGCTGGCGCTGGCGCTGCTCAAGTCGCTGGTCGCAGCGGACCGCGGCGGCGGGCTGCTGCGCGCGGTGCAGGCGGGCGGCCTGCCGGAGCGCGTGCTGCAGGATCTGGTCGACACGCCGCACTCCGCGCTGCTGCAGGCGCGCTGCCGCCCCTACAGAGCCCGCCTGCACCCTCGTCTGAGGACGCGAGCAGCGAGCTGCCGCGCGCTGCCTGGCACGCACCCGGGCGGGAACGGCGGGAAATCTAGGAGAGAATGTCTTGTTTGGTATCGAAAATGGGAACAAAGCTTGAATTCGAAGAATCTCCTCGGAGGCGGAATCCGCTGCCTCATCTGGCACAGTTCAACTGCACTGGCCGGGTCCCATCCAGCCTGCCTGCAGAGGAGCGTCCAAGCGCCGTCTGCGAGGAGGGCAGGCGGCTGAGGGGGTGGTGCTGCCGCGTGGGCTCGCAGGCGGGCGGCAAGGCGCTGGCGGCCGTGCAGGTGGCGCTGGCGCAGGCCGACCTGCTGTTGGAGGCGACGCGGGCGGGGCTGGCCGTGCGGGGCGACGCCTCTCAGCTGCACCTCGCCGGGCTCGCCACGCTGCGCAAGCTGCGCGACTGCAAGGCAGCCCCCCTGGTCACCCTCACGCGGCCGTCGCCTTCTCTACCAGCCTGCAGCTCAGCAGGGGCGTGCTTGGCTGCGCCGCAGCTGCTGGACTTGCAGCCGGAGGCGCCCGGGCTGGAGACGAGCGCGGCGGGCGGCACGCTGCGCAGCCGCCTGGCGCGCCTGCTGCCGCCGCTGCTGCGCCTGGCCGTGGCGGTGGTGGCCGGCCTGCCGGGCAGCCGGCAGGTGCGCCAGGCGGGCGCGGCGCTCGTGGAGGCGCACCACCGCTGCCTGGCGCGGCTGCTGGAGGAGGCGGCCAGCCCAGCCGTCAGGCGCGCGCCCGCGCCGCCCAGGCTCCGGCGGGGCGGACTTTGCGGAAGCGGCGGCTGACGGGGCCGGAGGTTGCGCGCGCAGGGAGTGGGCGCCCGGGGTGCCGGAGTTCGAGCAGGCCGCGCTGGCCGTGCAGCTGCTGACGCGGCTGCGCGGCGCGGAGGCCGGCGCGCCGATCGCGTGGCCGCAGCTGCAGACGCGCGTCTTCCAGCTCGCGCTGCGCCTGGGCGTGCCGGACGCGAAGAGCCCGCTGCCGGCCGTACGCCGCCTGGGCGAGCAGCTCGACGCGGGCGCGCAGGCGGACGACGCCGCGCGCGCGCTGGCGCGCCTTGTCCCGCTCAATCCCGCAGCATCGCGCGGCGCCCTGCCTCAGGCCCGTGACGGCGAGTTCCGCGCGCGCGCAGGCGGGCAGCGTGTTCGGCCTGCGCGCCGCCGTGGCGGCGTTCCTGCGCGGCGCGGCGCTGCAGCCGGAGGCGCCGCTGGTGCTGCGCGTGCTGGCGGGCCAGCCGGGCTCGGCGGCGGCGCAGCTGCCGTCGCTGCTGCTGCTGGCCGGCATGCTCAAGCAGGCCGCGGAGGACCTGTACCACGTGCTTGAGAGCCAGGCCCGCCTGCTGCACAGCCTGCGCAGCCGCCCGGGCGCTGCGCTGCTCCTGGTGCAGCCCTCCTCCTTTCCAAGCGCCCTTGTATACAATATCTGGCTTTTGGCGAGACAGTGTGTGCCTGCAACAGGCGGACGCGGCTGCGGACGGCAAGGGTCTGGCCGTCGGCAGGCTGGCCGCTGCGCGCGTCGCGGCCTCCGGCTCCCAACAGGCGCGCCCGCGCTCCCCCTTTGGAGCCCGGCCGCCCCGCCTGCCAGCCCGTTACTCAGACGCCGGTGTTGCTGAGGTAAGCAGGTTGCCACGCTGCACTTCCTGGTGGAGAACCTGCTGGCCACGCTCTGCCACCACCTGCAGCGGCACCGGTCAGAGATCGGCAACGCCCAGGTCAGGGCTCCCCTGCTCCCGCAGAGACAGGCTGTTCCTCCTGGCTGCCATCAGCAGCGGGATCGGTTGCGTTTTGGACCCATCGCCCCGAGCGCGTGCCCAGTGCGGGCCGAGTCGCACTCCAGACAGGGGAGTGCAGGGGCTCTCGCTTTAGAGCGTGTTTCGAAAGTATGCTTGCTGGTCAGCTGCAGACTCGTAAGTACATGTACCGAGCACTCGGTGCCGCCTGCTGCAGGACGTGGAGCAGCTGAGGCGGGTGGTGGCGCCCTCCCTGGGCCTGCTGGACCAGATGGCTGCCGGCTCGGCGCTCGGGGAGGCAGCCGGCCCCTCGCTGCAGCAGCTGGTCAGCCGAGCGAAAGACAGCCTGGTCCGTTGACATGCGGAAGTCTGAAAGCTGCCTGAGACCTTGAGAGCGTGGCCTCATTGCCGGCAGGCTTGTGACAGCTGGCAGGCATCCGCCAGTATTGATGAGCCCTGGATGCAGGCGGCTGTTGCTCGCCATTGTATCGAAGAGAGCAACGACTCCTCAATCCAGGCTCGGCCGCAGCTTTGTTGCTGCTGACAGATGCCTAATCTCACTCAGAGTGGCGTGCGCGCTGCAAGTGCTGCTGACCGGCCAGACGCTGCGCCACCAAACAGTATGTTCGGAGTCTGAGTACGGGAAAGTGCACGTAGCTGCACGTACAGCTAACGAAGGCGATCGCTCCAGGATCTTGAGCGAACGACTTGTATCTCTGACCTGCACAAAGCTTGCTATCCAGCCGTCCTCGGCGCAAGTGCAGGTGTGTGGAAGGAACAGTCCTGCTGGCATGCGCTTGTTCATCTGCGCTTTGCATGCCAGCTGGACACTTCAATGTGGTCCGCTGTGGGGCGGAAATGATTATCGGACTCGAGATCAAGCTATTTGCGAGCGCTTTGCGCTATCCAATGAGGCATACATCCACTCGAGCGCGCATCCCATCAGCGCAGAGGGGGCATGATCGTATTCTTCAACGACACCCGCGCGAAATATTGCTCTTTTGCCCCCGGTGAGCGAGGAGGCGGGCTAAAGACTCTGCAAATCTTAATGGTACCGATACATCAGGTGGCAGCGTGGGAGCACGCCCGTCGCGAGTTGTCAAGCGCCATATTTGGCGTCCAGGACGAGGAACAACGCCTCATCGCTTCGTCGCCCACCTGATCTGGTGCGGCGAGTTCCCCTCACGTCCTTACAAAGGAAAGAACAATTAACTGTGCACATAATGGCGCGATCGACAAGCTCTGATCGCTCAGCTGCCGTTGCCAGCTTTGACCTCGCGTCAGCACCCAGCTGGCGGTGACGCGCAAAAGCAGCACGGGCGGCTACGACGTGGACGCTTTTCAAATGGGATTCAGGGAGGATGAGGCAACGCAATTGTGCCCATCGCCGTGTCGGCTGCAGGCTGGACTGGCGCTGATGTCGCCATCAACGGGCGCCATCCGCGGCGCGCTGGCTGTTGTGCTGGCATTAGCGGGCTTCTTGTGTGCCAGCGTAGCTGCGCGTGAGCTCTCCTACCGTCTCTCAACTGTCGCCGGCCGCTCCTTGCGCTAACAGCACATGCCATTCGGTGACCTAACCGCCACCCTGCCCCTTGCAGCTCCGCCGCCTCCGCCGACACCGGCCGCACTTCCCCCGCCTGCTCCTGTGACTCCATCCCCCCCGCCCTCTCCAATTCCAGTGCCCCCTCCACCGACCACGCCGGCTGAACCCCCAAAACCGCCGCCGGCTAGTAGCTCGCCCCCGCCACCGCCACAGGTACCCTCGCCGCCGCCGCCGCCGCCGACAACTTGCCCCCTGCCCAGCGGTGCGTCCCCGTCCCTTTTCACCAGCGGCTTGTACGCGCTGCTGGAATACGCCGTTTGCAGATACTCGAAAAGAACGGTTGCAGATACTCGAAAAGAACGGTTGCCCTGCTGCAGGCGCGGTGGCTTGCACAAGAGTGCCGGTCACGCCCGAGCTGTGCATCGGGGCAAGCGGTGTGTCGGGTGTCATCTGCGGTCTGACGACCGAGGGCCAGGTGCGTGCAGAGTGCTTGCATGCTGCTGCTGCAGCATCGGGCAGCGCTGCTGAGCCTCCATTGCCTGGCGGCCTGCAGACCGTGAAGGTCGCTCAGAACCCAGGCAGCGACTGCACCAGCTCCTGTGCCTGCGGCGACAACAGCGTGTGCGCCACCACCGCAGCACCGGGCGCGCAGACCGTCTGCTACCCGCTGGCCGCGCCCGACTGCACGACCCCTGCCGGCAGCGGCAAGGCCCTCCCACCCCAGATCCAAAACTCTTTTGTGTGTGCAAGTCTGCCTGTTGCTAGCATTGCGCTCATGTGGGCAGGCGGCTGCTGATTGTGTTGGACACACTGCAGGCTCGGGCGCGCAGGGGCCGCCAACAGGGCAGGGGCAGAGCAGCGGGCCCAGCCTCCCACCACAACCAGGTGAGCCCTTGAAGCATTACTTCTTTCACACACGCGTGCTCACCTGCCTGCCTCTAGTGGTGAGGCATACGGCGGCTGGCTGCAGGCAGCACTGTGCCGTACAACCCCAGCTTTGACCCCTGCTACTGCAGCCCTCCTGCCAGCGACGGCAGCTATGCCTGTTTTGACTTCAACACCGCCACCAGCGACATCAGCTGCAACCCGCGCGGCACCTGCGTGGTGGGAACAGCGCAGCCCGGGGAATTCAGCATCCAGGACGGCGGTCCCATTTACAGGGTAAGAGCCTTCCTTCTTACTCAACACAGCAATTGGTGTCAGCCACGACCTGAGAGAGCTGCCCAATCTCAGTGATGTCGCGCGCCTGACCTGACCATACCCGGTTGTGCAGTGCAACACTGCCATCAGCGTCACTCCGCCACCGCCCCCACCGTCGCCGTTCCCAGCTGCACCTGCCCCCCCTCCAGTCAGCCCGCCGCAGCCGCCAGTTGCGCCCAGTCCTCAGCCCGTCAGCAGCCCACCACCGCCGCCGCTGGTAGTGGCACCCAGTCCCCAGCCAGTCAGCCCACCGCCGCCGCCGCCAGGCGCGCACCTCCACCGGCCACTGTTGCTCATTGAGCGCTGAGGAGGGCAGGGTCTTCGAGAGAGCAAAACTGGCTGCTGCCACTCAGTAGGTAAACAGCTACGCAGAATATGGCTGAGCTGGGCAGCAGCTGGCCGCTCTGGGGAGCCATCGCACCATCTTGTGTCATTAGCGCTGATGCCCCTGCGTGCTAAAATTGCAGGTTGTCCCGGCACCATCTGCGGAGGCGTCTGCACAGACACCAGTTCCACCAGCTCTCATTGCGGCAGCTGCGACAACAGCTGTTCGAATGGCCAGATCTGTGCGGCTGGCATCTGCGGTACGGAGCTCCCCTTTCCTCAGCTTGGTTATTTTGAGCATTACAAAAGCGCTGCCACACTTGCCAAATCAGGAGCTCGTTTTCCTCCTTCTCTGCCACCTTTATTTCCCACAGACGGCTGCCTTTATTTCCCACAGACGGCTGAAAGGAGCCAGTAATTATTATCAGAGCTTCAAACGATGCCAACCTGCTGCAGGCTGTGCCGACGGCAACGCACTCAACTCCACCTCCAACTGCGGCACATGTGGCATCGCCTGCACCAACGGCCAGCAGTGCCTAAACGGTCTTTGCGGTGAGTGCCGGGCCGGCCTGCCTCGCGTTCATTCAACCCGCGGCCTTGAGCTTGCAGCTTGCCATGCTCTCCGGCTCGCGGGTGCGATGCAGCGGCGCACTGGGCTAGCTGCGCCTGGCGGCTGCAGGCTGCACTGACGGCAAGGCCCTCAACACAACAACCAACTGCGGCACCTGTGGCAATGTCTGCACCGACGGCCAGCAGTGCCTGAACGGCACTTGTGGTGCGCTCCACCAGCCTGGTTTCACAATTCTCTGCCAGCACTGCAAAAGTACCGCGTGCCTTGCTCCCTAGCTGCGCAGCCAACAGGAATGCTGGCTCAAACGCCCAGCTGCTGATGCAGGCTGCGCTGACGGCATCGCCCTCAACACCACCTCCAACTGCGGCACCTGCGGCAATGTCTGCACCGACGGCCAGCAGTGTGTGAACGGCACATGTGGTGCGCACCAGCCGGCCTGCCTCAGCCGCTTTACGTTTCCACCAGGAGCTAGCTTCCGGGCTGTGCAGCATGGCCTGCTGACTGCCATTCGGCCTTTCGCGAGCAAATTTACGCCTTTTACCGGCCGCAGGCTGTGCCGACGGCACTGCGCTCAATTCCACTTCCAACTGCGGCACCTGCAGCAACGTCTGCACCAACGGCCAGCAATGCCTGAACGGCACCTGCAGTGCGCTCTCATGCCCCCGAGCTGTTGCCGGCGGAGAGCCTTGCCCTGCTGCTTGTCATGCTGCCCAAGCTGCTCATTGTTTTGGTTCTAGCCAGAGCCTGCCTGCCGCAGGCTGCACTGACGGCAAGGCCCTCAACACCACAACCAACTGTGGCACCTGCGGCAACGCCTGCACCAACGGCCAGCAGTGTGTGAACGGCACATGTGGTGGGCATCTGCCGGCCTGCCTCAGCCGCTTCATTTAGCTTTCCAGTAGCTAGCTCCTAGACTTGGCGGCATGGCCTGCTTGCTGCCATTCGGCCTTTCAATTTTCTTCGCAAGCAAAATTTTGCCTGTCACCTGCTGCAGGCTGCGCCGACGGCAATGCGCTCAATTCAACTTCAAACTGCGGCACCTGCGGCAACGCCTGCACCAATGGGCAGTGCCTGAACGGCACTTGCGGTGCGCTCCAAGCAGGATGTTGCGCGAAGTGTGGCAATAAGCTTGATTGACAATCAAGCTTACAATCAAGCTTATTGCCACACTTGATTGCGTCTGTGAGCCAACGTGCTGAACCGAACCGGAACTTGGAGCATCCCGGCTGCAGGCTGCGCCGACGGCAATGCGCTCAACACCACAACCAACTGCGGCACCTGCGGCAATGTCTGCACCAACGGCCAGCAATGTTACAACGGTACCTGTGGTGCGCATTTGGCCGGCATACCGCTGCTGCTACATCTTGTTTGGCCTGCTTGGTGTCTACAGTATGCCCATCTATCCGCCAGCTTGTGACTGCGCAGCCGGCAATACACAAAGAGATGTGGCTGCGCCCTGCTGCAGGCTGCCTCGTTGGAGATGCGACCGAGGTGTGCAGCACGAATACAGTCTGTCAAAACGGTGCCTGCCAGGTGCGCATTGATAGCTCTCTTCTTCATGGTTGCCAGGCTGGAAGACGTTTGCAGGCTGGTTCCAAGTATCCCGGACCCAAGCTGCGCCTAAGCAGGGCACCCCGTGCCCTGCAGGATCCCCGCGACTACCCCTGCACCATGGGACGCTTCAATGAAATGACAGTTCAAGGCGTCATTCCGGGTTTTGAAACATTACAAAACATTACATTTACAACCTTCCAGTGCCCCGGCTTTGATGGTGCGGTCTTCGAGACTTCCTCTTTTGTATTGGAATCTAAAATGATTCTGAAAACGCTGCAAGTTCTGCTGATGGGGTCATTTTTCCTCTGCAGGCGTTTACTGCACTCCTGCGGCCACTGATGCTTCGACTCATCTCTTCGGTAGCCTCAAGCCTGCCGGCGATCCTACTGCTGTGTATTATACTTGCGACGCTACAGTATCTACAGCAGCAACGCCTGGTAGTATTGGTGTTGTGGAAAGCTCCGATAACGATGGACCTTGCGATGGGTGCAGCACGAGCGCGGATTGCGGTCCTGGCCAGTTCTGCGATTATTTCCAGTTTCTAAACACTGGCTGTCAATATTGCAGTGACATTGTTCCAGCCGACCAATTCAACTCTATTTACTAATAGCCATGATGAAATAGGGCTGAAAGCTCCCACAATTTGAAAAAAGGCTGCATCATTCGTGTTTGCCTACTACCTCTGCGTTGCTTTTGCAGCGCAAGACCAAACAATGAAAGCTGCACGGCAGTGTCAACGATGTGCATTGGCTGCTGCCATTTTGCACTTTCATGTAAGTTGACGGCTATTTGCGACAGCTCCTTCTTGTCATGCTGACATTATCTGCTCTGGTCATTCTTGCAATCTCGCCATTCTCAACACTTTTGTCACTCTCAGCACTCCCCTCACATTCCCAAAGCCGCCACGCCGCCCTGCCAAACAACCGCAAGCAATCTAAATCTAGCCAACAATTCTGGTTCTCTTTGAATGTTGGCAGGCGGCTACCAGGCAGCAGCGCTCGAGAATTTGCACGCCTGGCTGGACTGCCTCAACGAAACCAGGAGGAAGCAACTTGCACGTCCAGAAACTGCAAGCACTCCCGCATCACCCGCCCGAGGCATGTGAGGGCGATCGCGTGCTGTGGTGAGCCGGCGCCCCTCGCTGGTGCTGCTGGTGGCGCTGACCTCGCCCACGCTCGGGCCTGCTGTGGCCGCAGCACCAGCGGGTGGGCGCCGCGGCGGTACCCCCGCCACCCTGCCAGCGGCGTTCTGCTGCGCGGCCTCTCGCGCCAACTGCTTTGGCCGCGAGCCAGAAGAGTCTGGGGGCCTGATGTAGGCGCCCTTCACCGCCTCCTCCTGTGTCGCAGGAGCGTTGATAGGGGCCCTGAGATGCAGGAAGTCCCGCTCAGACTGCTGCTCGGTGACGTTGTTCCTCACCCTCTGCATGCATAGCTGGCCATTCATGCGAGGGGGAGCTGTTTCCTCGGGGTATGGTTTTTTCGATTGCTCCACCTTCTTAGCCGCCATCTTATTCACTCCGGCCTTATTGCCCCGAGCACTCCATGGGAGGTCTTTGGAATCCACACTACACCACTTGAATGTGCGGAGCTTTAGAAAATGCTCGAGTAATTTAATGGAATGGGGCAAGCCGCGTAACGTGGGATGAGGCAGCCCGCAGCCGGTGCGGTCGCAGCAACTGCCTGGCAGCCGCAGATGCTACGAGGGTGGAGGAAGGACGAGCGTTCACCATCAGCCGGGGTTCTATTCCAGTCGGCCGGCAGCGGCAGCAGCAGCGGCTGCGGCGGCGGCAGGCAGCGGACCGCCCTCGGGTGCGGGTGACTGGCTGCTTCCCAGGCGCCGCTCCACCACAGGTTGTCTGCGGCGGCACAGCCAGCAGCAGTGAGCCGCAGGTGAGGCACAGCTTGCATCTGCAGCGAGCCTTCCCTTCCAATCATCGAGTCAGAGCACGGAGGCAGACTGGCAAAAGCAGCCTGGAGGTAGCAGCACATCGCCAGCCTGCTGAAAAGCCGGCAGCGCGCTGGACTGCAGGCGCAGCCGCACCAGTGAGCAGGTAAGGCATGTCGGCGTCCAGGCCGCCCGCGATCCGGCTGAGCCCGTCCAGCAGGAAGAGGGTGTCGTCGTCGCCGTACAGCAGCCACTGGAAGCTGTCCCCCAGCGCGGCGTACGCCAGGAAGGGCGTCATGGCCGCGCGGGAGTCGCCCGGATAGAAGCTGCGCGCCTGCGGGCGGCGGGCAGGGCACTGCCGGCCAGTGCAGAGCAGGCAGGCACCTTTTGTGAAACTCTTGTGTGAAGAAAACGGGCACAGAGCAGTCGCTGGCAGCTCGTGGAGCAGCAGGGGGTCGACACAGCAGCGGCTCGTGCGCCCATGGGCAGCTGCGCAGAGGTGGGAGAAGTGCACCGGCCGGTCGTCCGGCCAGTAGCCCCACGTCTCGTTGGCGGCCGCCGGGTACGGCTGGCTCGCGTTCTGCCGATAATTGGCGGCCACGAATGTGCGCATGCCCTGCGCCGGCATTGCAGCCATCAAGCACGCGGGCTCAGCTGCATTCGGTGCAAGCAGCAGCGTCATGCGGCCAATGTGACCTCAAAGCAGCGCACCAGACGGGCGGCCCGGCCGGCCGCCAGCATGCGCTCGCCGCTGCGCTGGCTGGTGATCGCAAAGGCAAAGTCGGCGGCCCGCAGCCGCGCCCGCTGCGGCGGCTGCGGCGGCGGCTGGATTTGCACAAGGGCTTCCGTCTCAGCGTCGCGCGGCCAAGCCTGCCCGGGCCCTGCTTTTGTACCTGCGGGGGAGGAAATGGGTCAGCTTTCATGGTCTGTATTATAGAGAGTGCAGAGCTACAACGCAGGGAAAGCAATCTCCTCCGCACGGGCGTCGCCCTCTGCCAGCTGCCAGGCCAGAGAAAGCGCGCCTGCCCGCGGCTGGTGCGCCAGGATGGCCTTATGTTGCACGCTTGAGGCTGCTGCCAGCGGGTCCACCATCCCGCCACTCCTCTCCTCGTAGAAGAATGTGTCCTGCTCGTTAGGCGTGTAGGCAGCCAGCCGCTGCACCGAGCTGCTGCAGCCACAGCTGTGCTCAGTGCGCGGCTCGCTCAGCGAGTCGTCCGTGCAGTAGCTGGCTGGCGGGGTCAGTGGTGACCCTGGTGGGCAGCTCACCTGGACACACGCGGCTGCTGCGTGAGCAGACTCAGTCCTCCCACCAGCGTCACGGCCAGCAGCAGGGCGAAGCAGGCACTGCTGGCGCTTGCCTGGCGCGGCTTGGCGCTGCCTGGCCTGAGCATCGCTGGCAGCGCAGCTCGGTTGCTGCTGGTGGGGCTCTTCCAGTGGTGAGCAGGCGCTGGTGCACTTGCCTGCAGCAGGCCCAAGGACGCACGCCTGCGCCAGGTGACGGCTGTGCACGCCGCGAGCAGTGCGCAGAGCCGAAGCCGCGGCACGCTGCAAGCGGCTTCTTCGGCCACCTGCCTCAAGCGGTCCCGAGAGGAGCGGGCGGGCGGGCCGGGCTTTTGGCCAATTCAGGCCAGCGAGGGCCCTTTTCCTGTCCGCCGCCCGCCCGCCGCACAATTAAAGGGTGCCTTTGCCATTGCAAGTTGCAAGGCTAAGAACGAGCTTTCAACAAAGCTGATGTTGGCTTCGCTCCTCTTTGGCCTAAGGCTGTGCAGCGTCTCGCCGTGCGCATCTCTGCTGCTTTCCTGCTTATGAGAGCCAGCAACTGAGGACGAGCCCTGTGGCGAATGAGCTGGCGCGCTGCAACACTGGACTTGCACAGAGCTGCGAGTGCACGCTGCCGCTCGCTCCCACCAGCACCCTGGACCGGCAGTGCACTTCGAATCCCGGAACCGAGATGCGATTTGCGAAGAGCTTGCAGCTGTAGAGCCGCAGCAAATGCCGAGGACAAGCCTCTCGTTGCACTCTTCGCTTGGCTGGGCGCCAAGCCCAAGCACTTGCACAAGTGAGGCCCCTGCCCGAATGCATGCCCCGAATGCATTGCCCCACTTCGAGGTGTCTGAGTGCACCCGCTTGTCTGACTAGATACGCGGAGCTGTGGCGGAACCTGGGCCATCCGACGTACAGCATTCGGCCGCGAACGAGCAGCATCCTGCTGCCTCCACTCTGTGACTGGCAGGCATCACGCTTCCTGGCAGAGCTGCAGCAGCAGCGGGAGCAGCATGCTGGCCGCCAGCTGCTGCTGCACATCTTCAGCAATGCCGGTTTTCTGTTTGTGGGCACCGCCCTGCGGCTGTTGGCCCGGCAAGAACGGCCGCCAGACGCCTCCTGGCTGACACAGGCGTCGGGCATCATCTTCGACTCGG
This sequence comes from Trebouxiophyceae sp. KSI-1, assembly GCA_003568905.1. Classification (NCBI taxonomy): domain Eukaryota; kingdom Viridiplantae; phylum Chlorophyta; class Trebouxiophyceae; species Trebouxiophyceae sp. KSI-1. The sequence goes on along the minus strand of BHFV01000109.1, from coordinate 38,406 downwards.
CCCCTGCACGGTTGACTCCAGACATGTCGGCCAGGTCCGGTCGCGAGCCTCTGTTCCGTATCAAGATGAGGAGCTGTTCCCAGGCTGGGAATAATGCTTGGATGCGCAGGGGCTTCACGTCCGCAGCCCTGGCACTGCCTGCCGAGGGCATCGAGCACGCGCGACCGCAGCTCGTGGCGGCAGCCAGGCAGATCTTCAGCTTGGTGCTGGGCAGTCCCTACTTTGCGACTCGGCAGGATGAGGTGCACCTTCTTCCTCGGATGCAGCCTCTGCTCTTGCAATCAGCCGCCGCCAAGCGACTGACCCGGTTCACCTGCTTGCACACAGATTTGGCAGGCCTGGCAGACGCAGGCGCCGGTCTCTCGCCAGCTGTATCTGTACTCGCAGGCGGACGCTCTCATCCCGCCACAGGAGGTGCAGCGCTTCCAGGAGGGCCAGGCACGCCCTGCTACCGGCTCACTGATGCTCGGCTTTGGACCTGTGGTCCTGCATTATGGCAGGCTGGTGGTTGCTGCTGCAGGTCGCCAGAGGCGCAGCCGTCCAGGAGCAGCTCTGGGCGGACAGCCCGCACTGCGAGCACTTGAGAAGGCACCCGCTAGAGTATCGTGACCTGGTCGCATCGTTCGCTGCCTCCCTGCACACCGGCTGCTAGCCAGGCGTGTACGGCGCGCGGTTGGATATGTGAACCTATGGCATGCCTGTCCTGCTGTTGAAATTTTACGGCCTGATTGCATGGAACACCTGAAGAGGAACATTCGCCTTTGCATACCAACAGGATAACAGCAATTAATTCATGCGGCGCAATGCTCGCATCCAAAACGCAGCACGCGGAGCCATGCACGCACACAAACTTGAGAACAGGGAGAGGAGAACGGGGGGAGTGCTGGGGGCATGACGTTGGTTCCCAACGACGGGCAGCGTTGACCGCAGTCCTCAATTACCTCATTCAGGACCGCATACATCCCGTTTCAACCTACTGGCCGCTTGAGCGAACGAGCGTGCTGCCTCGCCGCGCGCCAGATTTGGCGGCCTGGACGCGCATCGGATCCTTGAGCCTGCGGCAGAGGTGACGGAAGCTTCCTCGCCCTCTTTCGGCGATGATAATAAACACTTTTTCGACTCCACGAGGTGCTCGCTCACCCCGCGGTGGGCGCCTTGTGTTGCCGCCAATACCATCTTTTCAACATGCGTCAGCACCTGGCCACCACGGCACCATCACATTTATCGAATCATGATCGGTGATGTTAAATTAGGATGGAATCAATGGCAAAATTGAGCCATTGTGCTGTCTGCAGACTCGAAAAGCGCTGATGCCGCCACCTCTGGGTAGCCTCAGCGGCGCACTGGCTGTGTTGGCATTAGCGAGCTTCTTATGCGCCAGCGTAGCTGCGCGTGAGCTCTCCGACCGTCTCTCTCTGCTGGCGCCGGCCCCTCCTTGCGCTAACAATTTATGCCGGCCGGTGACCTAACCGCCACCATGCCCCGTGCAGCTCCGTCGCCTCCGCCCACACCGGCCGCGCCTTCCCCGCCTGCTCCTTTGACTCCGTCCCCCCCGCCCTCTCCGATTTCAACGCCTCCCCCGCCTGCTATGTCGGCTGCGCTTCCACCGCCGCAGGCGGCTGGTGGCTCACCCCCGCCAGCGCCGCAGGCGTCACCGCCACCGCCGCCGACTTGCCCCCTGCCCAGTGGTGTGCCCCCATCCCTCTTTACCAACGGCTTGTTCCTGCTGCTGGGGTACGCTGTATGCAGGTACTGGAGAGGGAACGGTTGCCCTGCTGCAGGCGCGGTGGCCTGCACAGGAGTGCCGGGCACGCCCGAGCTGTGCATCGGAGCGAGCGGCGTGTCGGGCGTCATCTGCGGTCTGACGACCGAGGGCCAGGTGTGTGCAAGCCGTAGCCAGCTGATTTTCTGCTGCCGCTGCTACTGCATTGAGCAGCGCTGCCTCACAACTGAACCTTTCTTGCCTGCTGGCCTGCAGACCGTGAAGGTCGCGCAGAACCCAGGCAGCGACTGCAGCAGCTCCTGTGCCTGCGGTGACAACAGCGTGTGCGCCACGACCGCGGCGCCCGGCGCGCAGACCGTCTGCTACCCGCTGGCCGCGCCCGACTGCACGACCCCTGCCGGCAGTGGTAAGGCCCTTCTCCCAGATGCAAACCCCTTGATGTGTGCATGTGTGCCTGTTGTCAGCACTGCGCTCAAGTACCCAGCATGCGGTTGACAAGCCGCATGCTGAGCGCACTGCAGGCTCGGGCGCGCAGCCGCCACCAGGGCAGGGGCAAAGCGGCGGCCCAAGCCCCCCACCAGGAGGCAAGCCCTTGGAGCGCTCCTTTCCTGCACGCATTCTCATCTTCCTGCCACTAGTGATGAGGCATACGGCGGCTGGCTGCAGGCAGCACTGTGCCATACAATCCCAGCTTTGATCCCTGCTACTGCAGCCCTCCTACCGGCGCCGGCAGCTACGCCTGCTTTGACTTCAACACGGCCACCAGCGACATCAGCTGCAACCCGCGTGGCAGCTGTGTGATGGGTACAGCACAGCCAGGGGAATTCAGCATCCAGGATGGCGGTCCCATTTACAGGGTGAGCACTCAGCCTCGCTTGTTCAAATGCAGCTTCCGGTGGCAGCAGGTAATTGCTAGAGCTGCAGGGCGCATTCCTGATGTGGGTAATTAAGGCGGACTGCACCGCTCGTGTGCAGTGCACTGGCACCACGGATGGCACACCGCTTCCGCTGCCGCCGTCCTCAGCTGCACCTGGCGCTCAGCCTGGCAACAGCCCGCCACAGCCGCCAGCTGCACCCAGCCCTCAGCCGGTCAGCCCGCCGCCGTCCTCAGCTGCACCTGGCGCTCAGCCAGGCAGCAGCCCGCCACAGCCGCCAGCTGCACCTAGCCCTCAGCCAGTCAGCCCGCCGCCATCCCCAGCTGCTCCTGGCACTCATCCAGGCAGCCCGCAGCTGCCGCTAGAAGCGCCCAGCCCCCAGCTGATCAGCTCGCCGCCGTCCCCAGCTGCGCCCAGCCCCCAGCCGATCAGCTCGTCGCCGCTGCCAGGCGCGCACCACCAATAGCCACAGTTCATCATGTTCGTGGGAGACAGGGCCTTCAAGAGAGCGAAAAAGGCTGCTGCTATTCAGCAGGCAAACACCTTAATAGGACACAGCCGAACTGGGCGCTGGCCACTTTGGAGAGCAATTGCGCCTCGTGTCAGCGCTGATGCCCCCACCACATGCTGAAACTGCAGGCTGTCCGGGCACCATCTGCGGAGGCGCCTGCGTGGATACGAGCTCCAACAGCTCTCATTGTGGCAGCTGTGACAATCTTTGCACAAACGGCCAGATCTGTGCGGTTGGAACCTGTGGTACGGACCTATTTCCTGCCACCGCGCTCGCTGACAACTCCTAGCATGCTGCAGTTTTGGGAAAAAAGCTTTCCTTCCCGGCTTGACAATACGTATAAGCGATACAGCTGGCTTTCAAATGGCTGCACACCCAACGTCAGCTCAGCCCGCCTGCTGCAGGCTGCACTGACAGCAACGCACTCAACTCTACCTCAAACTGCGGCACCTGCGGCAATATCTGCACCAACGGCCAGCAGTGTCTGAATGGCACATGTGGTGAGCTCCCAAGCTGCTGAGCTGTTGCCAGAGACGGGCCTCGCGCTGCAGCCCGCCCTGCTGCCCAAGCTGCTTGGCGTGTTGGCCTCATTCTGCGCCCGCCCGCTGCAGGCTGCACTGACGGCAATGCACTCAACTCCACCTCAAACTGCGGCACCTGCGGCAATACCTGCACCAACGGCCAGCAGTGTCTGAATGGCACATGTGGTGAGCTCCCAAGCTGCTGAGCTGTTGCCAGAGGCGGGCCTCGCGCTGCAGCCCGCCCTGCTGCCCAAGCTGCTTGGCGTGCTGGCCTCATTCTGCACCCGCCTGCTGCAGGCTGCAGCGACGGCAACGCTCTCAACTCCACCTCCAACTGCGGCACCTGCGGCAACACCTGCACCAACGGCCAGCAGTGTCTGAATGGCACATGTGGTGAGCTCCCAAGCTAGTGAGCTGTTGCCAGAGGCGGGCTTCGCGCTGCAGCCCGCCCTGCTGCCCAAGCTGCTTGGCGTGCTGGCCTCATTCTGCACCCGCCTGCTGCAGGCTGCAGCAACGGCAACGCTCTCAACTCCACCTCCAACTGCGGCACCTGCGGCAATATCTGCACCAACAGCCAGCAGTGTCTGAACGGGACTTGTGGTGCGGACCAGCCGCTCTGCCTCGAGTTCTCTCAAACAGCAGCCCTGAGCTTGCAGCGTGCCCTGCTCTTCGGCTCGCGGGTGCAGAACAGCGGCATTACGGGCTACTGCCCCGTCTGGCTGCTGCAGGCTGCACTGACGGCAAAGCGCTCAATTCGACCTCAAATTGCGGCGCCTGTGGCAACGCCTGCACCAACGGACAGCAATGCCTGAACGGTGTCTGTGGTGTGCTCCCATGCTGCCGAGCTTTTGAGCCAGTCAAGATTCTGAATCTGCAGTATGACCAGCCATCTGGTCTGCGGGTGCCAGTAGCACCGCTGGCTCAAGCGCGGCCCGCCTGCTGCAGGCTGCTCTGACGGCAACGCTCTGAACTCCACCACCAACTGCGGCACCTGCGGTAACAGCTGCACAAACGGCCAGCAGTGTGTGAACGGCTTCTGCGGTGTGCTCTCACTCCAATGCCGCTGTGCTTCTGCGAGCCAAGATTCTGACATTGCAGCGTTCCATTGCCAGCTCGCTGGGCTGCGCCTGCAAAGCCTGAAGCCAGCAGTCACCAAGCCACCACTGCTGGCTCAAGCGACATCTGCTGCTGCAGGCTGCACGGACGGCAAAGCGCTGAACTCCACTTCAGACTGTGGCACCTGCGGCAACGTTTGCATCAACGGCCAGCAGTGTGTGGACGGCGCCTGCAGTGCGCACCAGCCGGCTTGCATCTGCAGCTGCACTCCTCATGGCCTGAAGAGCGTCTGTTGAGTGGTTTACTGCTCAGCCAGCCACCCCCAATACTAAAGTGGCGCCTGCGTGCCGTAGGCTGCAGTGATGGCAAGCCGCTCAACTTCCCTTCAAATTGCGGCACGTGCGGCAATGTCTGCACCAACCGCCAGGTGTGCCTGGGAGGCACCTGCGGTGCGTACCAGCCTGCCTGTTGTTCTGCTGAAGTGATGCTCACTCAGCCGCCATGCGGTGAAGCTTTGCCACTTTGCCTGCTGGCATGCGCTGCCTGAGAAGCCAGCGGTCTCATGGCCTTGCGTGGCGCCTGCCTGCTGCAGGCTGCCCTGACGGCAGGCCGCTCAACTCCACCTCGAATTGTGGCAACTGCGACACGACGTGCGACCTCACCAGCGACACTTGTTACAAAGGTGCCTGTCAGGTGCGTACTGCTGCATCCCCTCCCCCTCCTAGCAGAACCACAGTTCTTCCCCTCTCCGATATCACCATCAAACTTGCATCGTGTCAAACGTTCTGTCTCGTGGGGGAACTTTGAGGCTTGTGCAGGTCTTGAAGACCTGGGGCAGCGACGGTCAACAAACCTGCACCTTCGCTCATCATCGTGCTTGCGGTGCCTGCGCGCAGGACGCCCGCGACTACCCTTGCAATTTGGAGCAGCGTTTCAACCAAGAGACCGTTTCCGGTATAGATACAAACACAGGAGCAGTCGTGTCCTTTTCAGTTTTCCAATGCTTCCCCTTCACGGGTGAGGTTTGGTAAGACGCCTGTATTAGTCCTGCTTCGCAAAGTCTGATTGTTGAGAATGTCACGCCTTTTATTCGTTATTCTGCAGGCGTTTTCTGCTCTCCTGCTGGTACCGGTGAGATTTCCTACGTGGTCGGAGGTATAGTTGGAACAACGGGCCTTGCATACTGTGACGCAACGGTGGCCACTGGAACGACTGGAGTCGGCGTTGTGCAAGATGACTCGGGCGGCAGAGGCTCATGCGGAGGCTGCAGCAACAGCGCGGGCTGCGATTCTTCCCAATTCTGCGATTTCTTCGAAGTTCCGGTCAAGCAGTGTCCCTTTTGCTCCAAGTTTGTCCCAGCTGACCAGTTCGCCCGTGGGTATCCCTGAGGGAAAGCTGCTGGACTGAAAGCTCGACTCGTGATAAAAGCTGTGAATTTGCGATTCCGCCTGCTGCTGTCATTCAGTTTAACGCAAGTCAAGAATGCAATGCTGCCAGCAGTGTCCATTAGCTGCTGCTGGCGTTTGAACCCTCTTGCTTCATTCGATGCTGCTCTTGAGAACACGCTCCTGCTTTATTGTGCAAGCCTCATGCCACAGGCTCCCGAAGAAGCTCCAGCAGACGGGAGGCTGGGGCTGTTGTCACAGCTGTTTGGGCAGACCTGGCAACAGGTGTGGCAGATGCAGGTGACAATCAGTGCAGCAATTGCTTGAACAGAGCTGGCCTGGGGAGTTGCGGTCTCCTCGGTACAGCTTCGCAGGCACCTCTCTTTTGCAAATACAGCACGACCATCAAATGACAGGATCTTCCGCAAGGGGGAAAGCGTCTGTGAAAGAAGCCAAAGCAGCAGGGCTGAGAAAAGCAAGCACGCACGTTCCCGCCTCTTGCCGCCGAGCTGTGAAATGGCCTGCGTGGTCGACACTGCAGTGCGCAGGCAAATCAGTGACTCCAGTCTACGGGCTGCGCGGCGGCCCGCCGCTCGCCATCGGGGAGTTGAGCACGCTGGAGCTGCGCGGCGGCAGGTGCTTGAGGCGCAGGCAGATGTCGTGGAAGGAGGGGCGGGCGGCCGGGTCCGGCCGCGTGCACTCGCCCACCAGCGCCGCCAGGACCTCCATGTTCTGGCGCGCCGGCGCGGGCAGCTCGGCGGGCACCGCGACCGGCGGCAGCCGCATGTCCTGCGGCTCCGCCATCCAGGCGTGGTGGATCTGCGGGCCGCACGGACGTTCCGATCAAGCGCCGCAGCCGGCCGGGACGCGCGCGGGATGGTGCGGAGGGACGCTTGCTGACGCGCGCCTGGTAGCTGTTCAGGTCGCAGAACGGCCGCTTGCGCGTGAGCATCTCCCACAGCGTCACGCCGAAGCTGTAGACGTCCGACTTGAGCAGCGCGTCGACGTGCGCGCTGGTCAGGCTGACGCCGTCGCCGAACGCGAGCCCCTCCAGCAGCTCGGGCGCCGCGTAGCACGCCGTCCCGATCACGCCCGTGCTCAGCTGGCGCAGCAGGCCCGCGCCGCCGTCCGGCCGCCGCGTGAGCGCGACGTGCCGGCTCATGCCAAAGTCGCCGATCTTCATCACGAAGCCGTGGCCTGCGGAGGGGGCTGCAGCGTCAGCGCCCGCCGCCGCCCCCTCGCAAGCGGCCGCGGTGGCTGGCAACGCGCCGACAAAGATGTTGGCCGGCTTGAGGTCGCGGTGCAGGATCGGCGGCTTGCGCGTGTGCAGGTGCAGCATGCCGCGCGCGATCGCCCGCACCCAGCTGACCAGCTTGTACGCGTCCAGCTCGCACTGCGCGGTGCTGTGCAGCAGCAGGTGCAGCGTCCCCTTTGGGCAGTACTCCATCACCAGCACCAAGTTCTCGCCCCTCCGGCTGATGCCGCGCAGCGCGACCACGTTGTCGTGCGAGCCTGCGCCGCCGCCGCCGCGGGGGGGCGCCCGCTCAGCTCAACGCCGGCGCCAGGACACCATGCACCTCGAGCAAAAGCTGAACTGTTGCTGGCAGAGCTTCACAGAGGTCGAGGTCGAGCACCCGCTTTCGATGATGGTTTCAGACCCAGGGATTGTCAGCGCCTCGGAGATGAGGAGGAGGTTCCAGGTTCGAATCCAGGCAAGAACGTCGGCAGAGGCGCACCGATGTGCAGGTTCATCTCCATCTCCTGCACGTGGTTCAGCTGCTTGATGGCGACCGGCGTCTCCAGGTAGCTGCCCGCGTAGACCGCGCCCTCGCTGCCCTCGCCCAGGCAGCGGCCGACCGAGATGTCCTGGATGGGGATGAATGGCACCGACATCTGCCCCGCGCACACCCGCTTAGGGTCTACTAGGGTATGTGCATTACGAACGAGCCCAAGCAAAGCAAGGCTCGCAGGGCGACGCGCCTTGAGCGGACCGTTGGAGTAGACGCTCGCTGTGCTGGAGTAGGTCGACTGGCTGGCCAGGGAGGTGCCCTGGCTGTGGCCGTCGCTCGGGTACGCGCCGCTGTTGGCCTGGCTGTGCAGCGGGCTCGCGCCGGGGAAGGAGCCGCTGCTGGAGCGCGTGCGCGTGCGCTGCGGGGGAAACGGCGCACACAGCTCAGCCTGCGCATGCGAGTCATACGTGCGGAGCTGCGGGGCCTCGTCTGGGCTGCTCGCCTGGATGAGGGGGTGCATGGCATCTCCGCCGCGCCGCACCGCCTCCCACCACGGCTCCGGCGGCGCCGCCGCAGCCGCGGGCGACTCCCTCCCCGCCGCGGCCGCCTCGGCGCGCTCCTCCCCGGGGCGCGTCGGCGAGGAGCCCCCACCGGCGCGCAGCAGCGCCGCGCTGGCCGGCCGCGAGCCGGGCAGCGGCGGCAGCGGGCTGACGGTGTCCAGCCGCTCGCGGCTCTCTATCACCTGCTCGCTGGCGGTCGGCGGCGCCGCGGCTGCCGCGCCCGCAGCGATCCTGCAGGCGCAGCGCAGCCCCATCACTGACGGCGTTTTGCTGCATCAACGCCCCAACCCAAGCATGCCAGCGCTGCGCGTCTGTCCTGACTGACCGCAGGCGGCAGCGCGAGAGGCACGTTAGGAGCCGAGGCAGAGTCCGGACGGAGAGCCCACCTGTCCTGCCGCTCGGGGCTGCCCGCCCAGGGCGCCTGCCCGGCCGGCGGCGGCCGCGGCGGCGACGCCTTGTCGCCGAACAGCACGCGGGAGGCCGGCCGGCCGGAGGGGCTGGCGGCCGCGGCCGTCCGCAGCCGCACCTGCTTCGTCTCGGGGCTCACGCAGTCGATGACCAGCTCCTTCCAGCGGCGGGTGAAGCTCGCCCGCGGCGGCTGCGGCGAGCTGCCGCCATCCGCCGGCTTCTCGGGCGACTGCTCCTGCTGCAGCGACCGCCAGGAAGGCCGGCCTCAGCCCGCCGCACAGCGCTCGCCCCGGTGTGGCCAGAAGCACGATCTGCCCCTTCACCGCATGGCAGACAAGCCATGGTGCTGCGACGCAAGCTGGACAGCAGACTGGGCGCTGCGGCAGAGTCGAGGCCGGCCGGCAGGGGCAGGACAGGACGGGGGCGCGGCTGGCGGCGGTGCCTGCGCGATGGCGTCCAGGATCTCCTGGATGCTGGGCACGGTGATGCCCCGCTTGTGGCGCGGCGCCTGCCCCGCAGGCTCGACGGTGACGCCCACCAGCGGCACGCCGCCCTCCCGCGGCGGCCGCACGCCCAACGCATGCAGGTCCCGCGCGCGCTGCCGTGCCTGCCGTTAAAGCAACCGGCCACGCTCAACTGACCCATCACCGCCATTGTGTCAGCCAGGCAGGCCGCACTGCCAGGCAGCATTTTCTGCAGCTGCGGCAAGCCGGTGCAGGCAAGGGCAGGCGGGAGCGGGGCGGCACCGCATGCAGGTGCTTCAGCTTGGGGTCCGCTTCGCTGCGCCGCCGGCCGCCGGGCGCCGCCCAGCCGCGGCCGGCCTGCTTGAGCAGCCGCCGCACAGTGTAGCTCCCTGCAGCCGCCAGCCGCAATGCCTCTCAATGCCCACGCAACAGCCTTGCCTCCGCCACACACAGCCAGCAGGCGGCCGGTCCCATGGAGCACGCATTGGAAGCGGAGGACGCGCCAGGCAGCGGCGACTCCAGCAGCAGCAGCTTCACCATGCCGTGCGGCACGCCCTGCTCGCCGCCCCCGGGCTCCTGCGCCTGCTGCGGCTGCGCGCCCCCCAGCAGCCCGTCCGGCTGCTCCAGCAGCCGCCGCACCGACTCCAGGCCGGTGCGCCAGGCGAGGTACTGCTCAAAGGCGTCAAAGCGCAGCAGCAGGTCGGGCTCCATGACCATGCGCAGCCGGATCTGCCGGGTGGCGTCGTCGTTCTCTTGCGCCTGCGCCGCAGCACACAGGGGGAGGGAGGTCAGCCAACGACGGCTGGCTGAGTCGTGTGGCAGCAAGCTGCAGGAGCAAGCTTTGCTGTCATGCCACGGGCTGATGCCGTCCTCCTGTGCCGGGACCTCGTCAAGTGGGCTCGCTTGGCTTCCCACGGGTGAGTGCGGGACATGAGCCGCACCTCCACATAGTAGAGCAGAATGTACTTGTCCCATGCCCAGCGCAGGCAGCTGCCGTCGCTGCTCAGCTGGAAGAAGCGGCGCTTGCGCGGCGCGCCTGGCGCCGGCTTGCCGATCCACGCGCCCTTGAGCAGCGGCTGCAGCTCGGCGGGGGCTTCCTCGACCGCGCTGTGCCGCCCAGCCGCTATGCTGTCCGCGAGCGCGCGCACGCGCTTCTTGTGCAGCAGGCGGAAGCGGCTGACGAGGACTTGCATCAGCACCGCCGCCTGCAGCCCCGCCGCCGCCGCTCGCGCACAATTCACTTCACAGCCATGCTAGTCAGAGTCGGAAACAGTCGCTCACCGCCAGGCGGAGCGCGGAGAAGACGGCGGCCGCCAGCACGAGCGATGTCCGGGAGGACGGCGGCGGCGAGCTGCCATCGCGGAACACTGCACGCGGAGGCCCGCGCTCAGATGCGGCTTCCTCTTTTACGAACGCATGGATGGGCGGGGCGGGTTGGGTGGCACACCGAACACGACGGCAAGCGCAGGGTAGGCGAGGCAGAGCGGCATGGACGCGGCGAGCGGTGCGGCCAGGCGGGCCCAGTCGTTGCGCGCCGCGAAGAAGACGGCGGCGGACCAGGCGCCGCAGGCGAGCAGGCCGGCGGGGCCGAGCACGAGCAGCGGCACGATCGGGTGGTGCGGCGCGGCAAGCTTCGACCCCGTCACCATACACACGATGAACAAGATGAGCAGCACCTGCGACCATCATTGCTTAGGGTCTCAGCAGGTGACACAGACAGAGCGGCAGGAATTACAGCAAGGGCGCTGAAACGATACCAGCGTGTCCAGCTTGAGCATGGTCAGAAAGACGTGGACGAGCAGGTACGTCTTCTGCTTGCTGCGCCCGTCCTTGGCGCGCAGGTCGCACGCCACGCGGCTGTACAGCCGCCAGCCAAACTGCGCGTAGCTGGCCAGCGCCATGCACAGGCTGAGCGCGAGCAGGCCGAGCACGACGGCGCAGGTCGACGTCTGCGCGGCTGTGCGCTGCATGCTCGCCTGCAGCCCAGCGGGAACGGCTCAGCTAACCACCCTCTCCACATCTGTCGCCAAGCAAGCATGAGAAAGGGGCAGAGTGGCGGACCATGAAGTAGATGACTCGGGCGGCGGTGCAGAGCGCAACGAGCGCCTGCGCCAGCAGCTCAAACGCGTTCTCGTGGAACACTGCCTCGGCCGCACACCAGACGAAGAAGACCGCGGCCACGAGCTCGGCCAGCACCGCATGGAGCAGCTCCTGGCCCTGCAGGCCACCGAGTGTGTCAGGGCAGCTCGACAAGGCCGACGTCCAAGGGTGGCAGCCAGGCCCAGGAGACAGGTGCAGCTCCTGCATGCCCGCAGCTGCTCTACAGCAGCTTTCGAGTCGCTCCACGCATGCCTCTGGTGTGGGCTGGCTGCAGGCGGACGACTGAGGGAAAAGGGCAGCACCACTATGAGCTGCTGGACGCAGAAGACCAGCACGGACGCGGCCGCCAGGCCTGAGAGCACCAGATGCGCCTTGGAGCTGGCTGGCAGGCTGCTCCACAGCTCGCGCTCGGCCACGCGGCGCGTGAGAGAGGTGAGGCGAAAGAGCTCGTTGCGGCCATGGGAGGGCGTGAAGGGCTCCAGCACGGAGCTTGGCGGCCCAGCCGGCCGGTCGCCGCCTTCAGTCGGCAGCCTCCGCGCCAGGATGCGCAGCGGCAGCTCTCGCAGCGCGCTCGATGGCTCTGCACCCGGACTTCCTGCTTAACTAACAGTCAGGTGGCATGGGACACAACCAGCCTCAAGAGTCGACTGCCGAGCCTCAAGAGTCCTACCGCTCCTCGCAAACCCCAGGCAGTCAGAAGGAGGAGGACGCGCCTGGCCCGGCGAACGCGTCCAACCGCGCTGCCGGCTGTCGGCAGCTGTCTTTTCCATTTCCCGCGTCCATGGACGCTTTTCGTTCAGCGCGCGCGCCCTGCTGAAGACCATCTACTGCCGCCCATTTAGCTGCTTGACCGGCAGCACCCACCTGCAGGTTTGTCAGCACTGGCTGGAATGCGACCGACAGCCTGCCGCAGAGGAAGGTGGTGCGAGTGCCGGGAGGTGGTGCGAGTGCCGCACGGGCTCGGCAGACACTTTTGCAAGCTAGTCGGTGGCGTGGGAATTGCGAGCAGGTGCGAGACCGTTTTGCACAAGCAACATGGTTTCGGCGCGTTGAGAAGAGACGATCACAGAGTCATCGCAGACATGTCATTCGCAGTGTGAAGACGGCGAAGACCTTGCTCTGTGACACTGCCACCCACGAGCTAGCGTCTTTTCCGCTTTTCCGCAAATCAACGTCAAATTGGACTCAGTCTGCCGAGAGAAGAGCCCAGGAGGCGGCAGCATGGCGTCCGAACGGTTGAGGGAGCTGCAGGAGATGGAACGACAGCTGCAGGCGCAGGCGCAGGCGGAAGCGGGTGAGATCGCGCCGGTGGAGGTCAGCCTGGGCGCCGGGACGTTCCGGGTAGAGGACGCTGGCGAGGCGGGCGACAACGAGCGGAAGAGCCTGCTGCGGCGAGCAGCAGCGGCCAAGGTGCATTCCTGTTTCGTCAAGTTGGCGCTCATGCAGGTGCTGCTGCATGCCTTTTGCAGGAAGCCTTTCAGCCTGAATAATCGGTGCAGGAGCGCGGACGAGGCGGCCTGGGCGCATCAAAGCTGTGGCTCATCGTTGGCGTCACCATAATCAGCTGCCTCATGCTCCTCTGGGCGCTCTTCTCTGGCTCGACCGCCGACAAGGTGCCCCCCAACTGCCGGTTGATGCTGCTGCTTTTCCCCAGTAGAGGGGGGCACTGAGGGGGAAATCTGCGCCCTGCAGTACGTCAGTCCGCCGGCTGTCAAGCCCCTCGCAAGCAGGTGCACCGCCATTCCTCCAGCGCAGGCTTCCTCAGTGCACGGTGGGAGGAGGCTGAGCGGACAGGGTGTTGGCTGCAGCGAGCTGAAACAGCAACAGAGCGAGGGCATCCGAGAAGATGCGTGTCCTGAGGCCTGGTGGCTGGCACGTTCCTTCTTTTCCTCTGCTCCACCACGCACGCTCCGAGTTTCTGAGGCTCATGGGATGGGTGCAGCCGGAGGAGTGTCTCGACGAGCGGCGACTGAAGAGCAAGACGGCGAATGATCGCTGTCTGGGCATCTTTGACGACTACGACTGGACCCTGGAGCTGCTGCAGGAGTGCGGGCTCATCAAGACGGCCGCCGGCTGAGCCGGCCGAGCCGGGCGGTCCTCGTTTGTTTTGCGGCGGAGGTGGTTTTATGGTGGCTGGTGGCGCTGGTAAGCGTGCCTGGGAAAGGCCCGAGCGTGCCTGAGGAAGCCCCTCAGGACGCCTGCACAAGGCACAAGAGCTGGAGCTGAGACCAGCCTGGCTTCTAATGAACCTCCTTTGAATGAATAGAACCCGCACACCCACGTCCTTTCCACCCAAAGGAGTCTACATACAGCAGCCATGGCTCCGCCGAAGGTCGCTGAGAAGGCAGTGAAGGCACCGGCCACCAAGGCGCGCTCCCCGACTGACTTTGAATCCGGGGCTCGCCAAACCCAGCGGGAGCCGGCCCGCGACAGGGGTACTGCGATCGCGCGCGCTCTGATGCGTGACCTCACCACGCCTGCCCCGGGCGGCAACGCCGGAGCGGCGAAGTTGGGGAACTCGCCTGTTTTGCATCGCGGCCGGGCAAGCGGGCCCGGAGAAGCTGCTGGAAGGGTTTCCGGTGACGCGCTCACAGCAGCACCCGCCCGGCGCCGGACAAACGCTCTGCAAGCGCGCGCTCTGCGGGATCGAACTCGGTTCGTCGAGCTGCTTGCGCAGCACAGCCCCAAATACTGCGATCTGGATGCTGCTCTGGGCCAAATGGTATCGTTCAGGCATGCACCTGGCCATCGCGCCCAGACTGCTGACATTCGCCTGTCCTGCATCGCAGGCCCCCGCCGCAAAGAAGGTGGTCAAGAAGACGGCCAAGACCGGCGCCGGCAAGAAGAAGACCAAGGCCGTCGAGTCTTACAAGATCTACATCTACAAGGTGCTGAAGCAGGTGCGGTCGCCGCGCTCAGTTCTGCAGCTCCAGTTTGAATCATCTGTGCTCGATCTTTTCTTCTGCGAGCAATGGCGTTGAACTCTCCAGCTGCGATTGATCCTCCTTCTCATCCTCCCATTAACACAGGTGCACCCCGACACCGGCATCAGCAGCAAGGCGATGAGCATCCTGAACTCGTTCATCAACGACATCTTCGAGAAGATCGCCACGGAGACGGCCCAGCTGGCGCGCTACAACAAGAAGCCGACGGTGACGTCGCGCGAGATCCAGACGGCCGTGCGCCTGATCCTGCCCGGCGAGCTGGCCAAGCACGCCGTGTCGGAGGGCACCAAGGCCGTCACCAAGTTCACCTCCGCCTAAGCGAGCCTGCTCCCGGGCTGCTACCTGTCCCCAGCGGTCGCAGGGAGCCGGCCCTGCGCCGCCTGTGTGCTGTCCGGCTGTGCTTTGACGCCGCTCCGCTCGTATGTAAACTGAGCAGCTCCATGAGCAGCTCCATCCAGCTGCCGCCTCGGCAGCAGTGCCGTGCAACCCTGGCGCACAACCTCTTACTCCGGACCCTGAGCTGGCAGCTAGGAGCAGTGAAGCAACAAAGAGAGCAGCTGCCAGCGCAGCAGCCGGCAGGCTCGCGTCGTTCAGCAGTCCCACCGCACCGCGGCGTCAGCCATGACAGTCGCTAAGAGGCGGCACAGGACGGCGCCGCATGGGCAGCCCCCGGCCTGCACTGGGCCATCGCTACTTGAGCAGGCTGCGCACGACGCTCTTCACGTTGAGGCGCTTCAGATCCACGTACGTCTGGCCGCAGCCGACAAACATGATCGGAGCGCCGCTTGTGTAGACCATCGACAGCGCGGCGCCGACCTGCAAACCCGTGGACAGCCACGCTCGCTGCGGCTGGACGGCAGCAGCTGGCGCTTGGCTATCACAGGCTCTGGCGACAGACTGGCCGGGAATGGGCGCTGTCATTCCCTTCCACATGAGGTTCTGTCCAGCTGGAGGCGCAGCGCCCTGGGTCGGGGCGCCCTACAGTCCTGGCCTTGCTTCTTGGATGGGTGACCTCCCAAGGCAGCAGCAGCCCCTCCTGCCATGGGGGCATGGGCGAGAGCACCAGGCCCGCCCCGAGCAGGCTCCGTGACAAGGGCAGGGGATGGGGACGCGCCTTGTCGTCGATGGTGTCGAATTTGGTCAGCAGGATGCCGTCGATGGCGTGCTGCTTCGGCCCGCGGGACAGGTCCAGCAGGCGCTGGTTGAACTTGGCCAGCTGGTCGACGGCGTCGTTGCCGACGAGCGCCTCGCCGACAAAGAGCACCAGCTCCGGCTCGTTGAGCGCGATCAGGTTGGACAGAGCGCGCATGAGCGGCTCGTTGTCCTGCATGCGGCCTGCGGCCACAGGGATTCACGTCAGCGAAGCCTGCTGCGGGGTGCCTTGTGGAGACCCAAGGGGTGTGGTCAGGAGGGAGCAGTTGGCCAGCTGCCTCTGAGTGCGGGGGCTCTGGCTGGGGGCACACCCGCAAATGCGCACGTGCAGATGCCGCCCCTGCCCAGCCCCCGCTCAACCCCATTTGCCGCCACACAAAGCTCCCGGAGCACTCGTGTGAGGTTGTAATCTTCCCCTCCCTTTGCGGCAGAAACGCGAGCAGCAGGGGTTCGCAGAGCCGCCCGCAGCCTGAGAGGGGACGGACCCGCGGTGTCGACCAGCAGCACGTCGATCTTGGAGCGCGCGGCCTGCAGCGCGGCCTCACGCGCGACCTTGGCCGGGTCCTTCTCGTAGCCGCGCTCGTACAGCGGCACGCCCAGGCGGTGGCAGTGCGTCTTGAGCTGCTCGACGGCGCCCGAGCGGAAGGTGTCGCACGCCGCGATCATCACCTGCGGCGGACGGCCGCCTTTTTTGACGCGAGCAAGTCGGCGCCGGCAGGCAGCAGCGGAGGGGGAAAGCCTGGCAGGCGGCAGGCCGGCCACATCCAGCAGAACTAAGCAGATGCTGGGCCGGATAGCGGCACAGCCAGGCCCAGGCGGGGCGAGCAGCCGGGCGGGCATGTGGGGCAGCCCACCTTGACGTCGTTCTGCAGCAGCCAGTAGGCGACCTTGGACAGGTTGGTGCTCTTGCCGACGCCGTTGACGCCGACAAACACGATGGTGTACGGCTTGCCGCGAGCGCGGGCGGCCTGCAGTGAGGCGACCAGCAGGCGTTAGGCGCCCTGCTTGGGGGTGGGGGCAGTGCATGCGGGCCGGCTGGCTGCCAGCGCCAGGGGGGAAAACGGGCCGCACGCATGCACCAAGAGGGCTGCTGCTGAAAAGACGCTCCCATCTGGTGGATGAAAGCAGGGAAGGGTTCCTCCCCCCTTCGGAACCCTTTCGGTAGAGGACAGCATGGCTTGCTCATAGCACCCCTCCCTCCCTCCTCGAGGTCATAGCTGCTGCTCCGGCGCGGGGCTTATCAGAACGGAGGCAGCAAACGCTTTCTGAGAGTGGGCCGAAGGGGCTCCGCGGCTGGCCTGGGGGGCGCGCCTGGACCTCCCGCAGGATGTCTATGGAGCGGCGGGGGGTGAGGATGCGCGTGAGCGCCTCCTCCAGCGCCGACTTGACGGCGCCGCCGATGCGGGTGAAGCTCTCCAGCCGCTGGCCCACCAGCGTGCTGGCCACGCTGTCGCAAAGCCTGCAGCCGCACTCACCCAGGCGCTCAGCCACCCGCTTTCCCGGGAGAGAGACCCCCGCCCAGGGGGTTTGAGAGAGCATGCTCGTTTTGCGATTTGCTCAGCGGCTGGTGTCCGAACGCGGCAGACAGAGAGGCAGCTTTGCTGCAATTGGGCGGGAGGCTTTTGCAGCCGGCAACCCCTGGCTGGGTCAGGAGGAGCAGCGGCAGGCGGTGGCAGTCGCAAATGGGGGAAAGGCCGAGCCGTCTCTCACACGATGCGGACAACAAGGGGCCTCGACCTTGTTCCCGTTTGGGAAAATGTCGAATTTCCTCCGGCGAAATGGTGGGAAAATCCCGGGAAAACCGGCGCGCCCGGCCCCTGGCGGCGGTGGGGAAGGCCTCACTTGGCGGCGATCGCCTCGGCCACGTTGCGCTCCATCAGCTTGCGCTTGAGCTGGTCCAGCGCCGGCTGCACGTCCTCGCGCGTCATGGCGGCGGTGCCCATGACAGACACGGAGACCGACCGCACAAACGCGCTCAGCAGGCCGCCCTTCTTCGGCTCCTGCCCGGGCGCCGCCGCCGCCGCCGCCTCTGCGCAGACAAAGGTGGCACAGTCGACACGTGCGGATCCAGTCCCCCCGGTCGCAAGCAAGCCGATCACTTTATGTGATTTCGGGGTGAGATCCCACTTCATGTGACCGTTCTGCATGCGAGGGTTTCTTTCTTTCCTTCTTTAGAGACCCGTCCCTGAGGCCGCTTGCAGCAGACGAACTTGTCCAAGTTTGACTGCGCTCAGCGGCCTCTGGAAGCTGACCGGCAGCAGCCGCGCGCGACGCATGCAACCAGCGCGGCTTTGGAAGGGAACTGCTGCTCCCTGCTGCCAACAGCGCAGCCATCGGCCGCAGCGCGTGCCCTGTGCAGGGCATGCAGAGCCGCAGCTGCGGAGCAAAGTGCAGCGCATCGCAGCAGCCGTCCCCGGGCCTGAACAAAAGGGGCGGCAGGTCGGAGGGGGCGTGCCCTCCTCATCGCTCTCCTCCCCGCTGTCCTCTTCGGCTCGGTCGACCAGCGAGGCCTGCGTCAGGTCGGCGGCGGCCGCCTCAGGCTCGCTGCCGCTGCCGCCCTCCGGCCGCTCGCTGAAGTCCAGCGGGCCCTCCTCGCGGTCGCTGCCGGCCGCGCCCCACTTGCGCGCCACCTGCGCGCGGCACGCTTCGGATTCGAATTTGAAACGGTGGCAATCGTGGCGAGCATGCCTCCAGGATCGGGGGGGGGGGGTGGCGCCCGTGCTTTGCTGGCGCGGCCCGGATGGCAGCCTTTGCAGTCGGGCAGCACGCAGGCAGGCAGCCGCCGCAGCCGGCTCCTGGGCGGCCTCGCACCGCCCAGACGTGCCTGCCCGCAGCTCAGGCTCGCATCGGAACGAGGCTCTGGCATGAGGCGCGCCTTTTTGGGCTTCTTGCCGTCCTTGCCGGCCTCCTTGGCAGCCTCCTTGGCAGCCTTCTCCTTCTTGGCGGCGCCCACGCCCTTGGGCGGCCGCTTGGCCAGCCTGCCCTTGATCTTGCTGACGTCAAAGGCGCCCTCGCCGCCCTCGCCCGCGCTCTCCGGCCCCGTGCCCTGCCGACCGGGCAGCCAGGTCAGTTGCAAGGCGGGCCCGAGCTGCTCTGCCCGGCCGAGCGCGGCGCGGCAAGTCCAGACAGACGCAGCCGCCTCTACCAAGCGGCCCCGACCAGCCACAACAGCAACCAAGCCAGTCCGAGCCCAGCGCTGCGAGCCATGCCAAATCACAGCGGGCAAAGCGTGCCTCGCCGCCCGCGTGCCCGTTTGCGCCCGCCAGCCCGTTCAGCTCGGCCGCGCTCGGCGCGCGGCTCGCCTGCAGGCTGGCGCCCGCGCTTGCGTCGGTGTCGCCCTCCTCGCTGTCCTCGCCGCTCTGCTGTTGCGAGCCGTCGCTGCCGCCGGCGGGTGCCGCTCTCCGGGCGCCGCCCTGCAGCCGTCCAGTGGGTGTGATGCGAGGGAAAGGGGAAGGACCACAGTCCCCTGCTGGCAGGGCTGCGGCTGAATAAGCCATGCACCGTCTGGGTCGGCCACAGGGCGAGCTGCCGACTGCGACCAAGCCAGCAGCGCCCCGCGCAAGCTCCTGGCCGCTCCATACAGCTGCTTTAGAGCGCTGACCTTGCGCTGCGTCAGGTTGCCTGCCGGCGGCTGTTTGGCCGGCTGGCGGCCGGCAAAGCTGCGCGACTCGGCCTTCTCCAGCTCGCGCTTGAAGGCGGTCTCAAAGCCGCCATAGTCGAAGCGCTTGGGCTGGTAGTGGCTGGCAAAGGCGGCCTTGGCGCGGGTCAGCAGCTCGTCGACGTACAGCAGCTTGAGGGCCGACTGGTAGACTGCCACGAAGACCAGGCCCAGGCTCTGCAGGCTCACAAACGGGGGGAATCAGAGAAGCCAGAATGCACTGCGGTCTGTTGGTGGCTGGAAGGGGCGCTGCTTCCGAGTGCTGCAAGCAGCAGCGGTGGGGCTGACAGCAGGGCCAGGAGCAGCCACGAGCCAGCCCATCCATCTGCTGCACCCTCTTCATACCGAGACAGGGGAAGGGGGCGCACGTTATCAAAGGACCATTTCAGTGTGTAGGCGGCGCCGGTCGGCGGCTTGTACGCAAAGCTGCGCTCGCCCGACCGCTCCTCCAGCAGGCACGTGCGGATGAGCGCCTCCACGGGGCTGCCGCGCAGCGCGGTCAGCTGCCAGGTCCACAGCAGCGCCCCGCCCTTGGTGAAGATGCAAAAGTAGTCCAGCATCCCTGCGAGCAGCCGTGCCGTGGCCTCGAACCAGTGGTCTCTCAGGCCATACTTTGCCTCCCCAATTTTCTGGCCTGGCCTTCGAGCCAGGCCAGCTGCCTCGGGAGTTGATGCCAGCTGCCCAGGCGCGAGGTTATGGCACTGCAACTCCCACGACTGACTCAGCACCGCCAGATCTCGACCCCTAGTGCAGGCGCAGCCTCTCGCTGGTCAGAGGCGCGTTCGCGTTCAGACGCAATCGCGGATGTCCGCGCGAATGCCGCGCCCAACCACACGACGGTCAGTGATCCAGGTTGCTTGGGACGTTAAGCAGCCACACACAGAGGCGCAGGCGGGGTGGACGCCCACGTCCCGCGATTCACAATGATTCTTCCTGGGCTTTGGAGCCGGAGTCTCGTGGCTTGCAGGCAGCCGCACCGGCAACTGGACGCCCTTCGTCTTCTAGTAGTGCAGAAAGGAGTCTCGGCTCGAGGCGAGCCGGAAATCGGAAATGGAGCTGCGGGCTGCAGCAGGCCCGGGGTCGTCTCTTGAAGGGCCTGAAGCCAAGTCCGAAGCGACTTCATCAGTGCAGATGCAGTGCTTACACTGCTCAATACTCCTCTCTCCCTCTCCTCTCCCTCTCACGCTCAGTCAGAACTGTAGCTCACGGCAGGTCACGCTAGACGGTGGTCATGATGGTCCGCACGCTCGCGTCGAACCCGCTGGATGCGATCGCCTGCAGCAGCGCCGCCATCAGTCCCTTGTCCCTCACAGCAGTCTCGCATTGACAGAGAGCACCAGTGACGCGCCGTGTTGGCTGTGTAAAAGGGGTTGGAGACGGCGTCCACATAGGCCGCATGGAAGCGCCGGAAGATCTGCAGCAGGCAAAGTCATCAGCCCTGACATCGTGAGTCCAGGGTGGTGCTCTCGACCACTTCACTTTGGTGGCATCGGTCCGCCACTTGAGCAGACATGTGCTGCCTTTCTGGTGGGGCGCTCCGCACCATGCGCAGCTCCTCATCTTTTGGCAGCGGCTCCTCCAGCACCAGCAGGAACTTGACCCGTGTGTTGGTCACATACCTGCGAGCGAGGAACGCATCAGTCCGCAGGCTGCAGCACACCAGCTCCCATGCCGTGCTTCACTTCAAAGGTCACGGCTGCAGCGAGCCACTGCGGCTGCGCTGCATGCCCCAGCAGCTCTGTCTTGAGAAGCGGTCCCAGTCGCCAGCAGCAAGGGCAGCGCAGAGTCGATCATGATGTGAGAGGCATCAGCAGGCCACAGACTAGCAAGGCGCGCCGCAGCCAGCTTTCGTGTAAAATGAAGCAGTGGAACCTCACCCGTAGACCCTGTGCTCCTCCGTGGGGTACAGCATGCCCAGGTACGGGTCGCCGCTCTCTCCTGGCGTCCGCCGCGGCACCGCCACTGCGGCCCCCCTTACAGCAGCGCTGTCAACCAGATGCTGGCGAACCAAGGCAGCAGCACTGAGCTGCAACAGCAGACTCTGTGTGGCTAGCCAGGCTTCTGTGCAGCACGGGAGGGGCGGGGCGCGCACGGCGCTCCTCCACGGCGTCCAGCGAGCAGTGCACGATGTGGTGGAAGCGCAGCGTCTCCTCGGGGGAGCCGGCGGTGAAGACTTCGACGTACAGAGGGTTGTTCTGAAACAAGGGGGGCGCCCGTGGCTCAGAGCTGAGCTTTGCTGCTTGGCAGGTGACACGGTGAGGCAGGAGAAGCTCTTGAAGCAGAGCTCTGGTGAGACAGGGCGCTGAGGGGCAGGGAGCGCACCGCTTGCCCAACCACGGCTGCGCAGGCAATCATGGCTGTGCCTGGCGCGAGGCCTGGTCCGGCCCTTTACGCGCGGCGAGTGTCAGCCGTGCGCAGGCAAAACTCCACGTCTGGCAGCTGAGCAGGGCAGGCGGCTGCCCTCCTGCAGGGCATCATTGCAGTCACAGAGGACCGAGGCCAAAGACAGCAGGCCGGAAACCCCTCAGTGCCTCGCTCTGCACGATTTGATGGATGCAGGGGAGATCAGTGATGGACGCTGCGAGCGGGCAGCCGGCCAGCTTTTGCCTTGCGATGGCAATTAGATGCACCTGAATTGACCAGAATGGCACCCGAACCGGAATTGTTTTGGGGTCCTTACTCTGTTAGGTGATCCCGCCCTGCTGCGCGCAGGCCGAATGCCCTCTCACTTGCCCTGCCCTCTCACTTGCTCTCTTGCCTGCGCGGCACCGCAAGCTTCGCAGCGGGAAGCCTCCCGCTCCCGCTGTCACTTCTGCTGCTGCCTGCTGCCCTGCTGCCCTGCTGCCTGCCCTGCTGCCTGCCCTGCTGCCTGCTGATGACTCGGAAATTGTGATGGCGTGATCAGCGTCTGACAGCTGGAACAACGGGCGCGCGAAACCGCTTTCCAGCGAGTCTCATTGCGAGATCGAGGGGCGCTTATCGATCGTGACGCTCGTCTCGCCGTTCGTCAGTCCGCAAAGCCATAAAGCCGCGCTTGACACTTCTGGCCGCTTGCATCGGAGTCGACTTTCTTGCGCCAGCTGGGACTTGAAGAGCGCAGCGCACCCGTACACCGCTCAGGCCGCATATCCGGACGGCCGTCGACGCTCCTGGCGCTGGGGGCACATACAGCTACTGCTCGCCGCTCGGAAGGCCTGCTCGACTCGCCGGAACGAAGCCCGCCGCCCGGGCTGGAGAGCAGTCGGGAGGGAGCCAAACATCATCGATCGCGCGTAGATGCGAGCTGCAGCCGCCCCTTTATGCGCTGCATCCAGCCACAGGCCGAGGAAAATGAGCTGGAGGCGGTAGCCAGCGCCCCATGCGGCGCTCCAGCGCGCTGCTGAGGCAGACGCGGCGGCCCGGCTGGGCGCAGCCCGGCCTGCTGCTGCTGCCGGCAGCGGCGCTCGTCCTGGTGGCGCTGTACACGGTCACAAGCTGGGCACGAGCGCCGCCCGGCACTGCCACCCATCCCGCCGACCTGGGCGGCCTGCAGGCGGCGCAGCAGGGCGGCGCGGCGCTGTCGCTGCGCGCCAACCCGGAGCTGGTCGCAGCCAGGTGCCGGCACTTCACCAGTGGACCAGCTTGACGGAACGCCCGGGGCAGCTGTCGCGAGCTGTGCCTTGCCTCGGGCCCGCAGGCACGCCAGCCTGAAGCTGGAGACGCTGCCGGAGGAGGTGCTGGGCAGCTACCAGACGCTGCCGGGCAACCCGCGGCCGCCAGTGGACCCGGCCCATGCCAGGCACGCGCCGCCCGATCGGCCGGCGCCCCAGGTGGCTGCCCTTCCCTCCCCCACATGCCTCAGCCCGCTGCTCACGCCCGAGCCGCAGAGTCCCACCTGGGCTGGGGACGGCCGCAGGCGGCGGGGCGGTGGGGCCACACCGCCCCCCGGCCGGACCGGCCGCTGGTGGTGTACCAGCTGCTGGAGGACCCGGACCCCGAGAACGAGGCCAACTTCCATTACTACCTGCGGGAGGGCATCCGGGAGCAGGACGGCTGCAGCCACGTGGTGCTCGTCGACCCGTCGCGGGCGCGCCCCCCTCGCCCGAGGCCCCCACCCTCCTGCCGAGAAACCACCGAGAGTGACGGCCGGCTGTCTTCCACACCGACCAAGTGCCTTTCAGGGAGCAAGCAAAGGCTCCATGCAAACTGATTAGTCACCTCCATACGTGCCTGAACCTCTGCGGAGCCGCTGGGAGCGGCCTCACTGCCACGCGCTCGCCCCCTGCACCGAGTCCAGAAGTACCCTCGCACACACACCGCCTTGGGCCGAACAAGTAATAGGGTCCTTCTGAAGGGCCTGTCTGGCATTCAGACGCCCTGTGCCTGGCCTCCGCACCCCCTGCCAGGCGTGCGGCTGCCACCCCCCTGCCGCGGCTGAAACCGCCGTCCGTTGCAGGACGTCGGCTCGCTGCCGCGGCTGCCGACCGAAAACGCCCGCTACGTGAAACGCGGCCCCAGCGGCGGCTGCCTGTGGGGCGCGTGGGGCGAGCTGCTGGCGGGGTCGGAGCTCGACACCGGCCAGTTCACCAGCTTCGTGCTGCTCACCTCGCGGCTGCGGGGGCCCTTCCTGCCGGCATACGCGCAGGTGGGCCCCCACGCCCTCCCAGCAGCCAGCAGCGTTGCCGTCCGGGCAGCGCAGCCCAAGCGGCGCTGCCACGCCCCCCCTCAGGCTGCTGCTGCACGTTTTAAAGCTCGCTTACGTTTTAGATTATTCACCCTCACAAGATATATGTGCTTTGGCTGCTTACCTGCCAGCGTTCCGTCTGTTTTGAACTCACCACCATTTGCAGTCCTCCCTCATCGCGAGCTTGCACCCCTCCAGACTGTCACTCCCACCCACGCTCGCCTCCCCATGCCCCCGCTGCGCCGGCCCCTGCACGCTCCCGCCCGCCCCTGCCTGCCAGCCGCCCTGAGAGGGCCGCCGGCGGGCAGGAGTTTGGCGTGCCGTGGCCCACGCTGCTGACGGCGCGGCTGGGCGACAGCGTCAAGCTGGTGGGGCCGCTGGTCAGCTGCCAGGACATCGACTGGCCGGCCGGCCACGCGGCGGAGGAGCGGCTCGGGCAGCCGTACCTGTCGGAGCACATGCTGGCCACCGACCAGGCGAGCAGGGCCTCATGCTGGGGCGAAATGCATGGCGGTTTTGATGCGCGGCAGCGGCGGCGCCGCCGGCAGGGCCGCTTGCACGCGCCGTCCTGCTTGCCGAGCCACAGATGCCGCCACTGGAGCCGGGCCGCACGGAATCACCGCCCCGGAGAGAACATCCCAGGGGGCACGCAATGATCGTCCAGAACGCGCTGTGAAATCAGATGTACGGCGGTGCGGAACTCGGGAGTAGAACCCTGGTCAGCCGCCGACTCGCGCGCCCCGCAGGCGGGCCTGGCGCTGCTGCGGGCGGCCGGCGTCTTTGCCTGCCACGAGCGCGCCGCGGTGCCCGACCCGGACCGCTTCTCGGCCGTGCTGGCCGCGCGCGCGGCGCTGGACGCGGGGCACAACCTGGACTGCCTGCTGCAGCGCTACCAGGGTGCGCGCGCCGCCGACCCCAAGCCACTGCCGCTCCGCTTGCGCACTAGCCAATGTGCTGGACGGGCTGAGCCGTGTGCTGTCCGGCGATTGCTACTATGATGTGATAATGACGCCTGCTGGCCGGCAGCGAATGTGTGGAGGGGCAGCCAGCAGCAGTCGAGGGATCCAAGCTCTTCCGCTCCTCGC
Source organism: Trebouxiophyceae sp. KSI-1 (assembly GCA_003568905.1). Taxonomy (NCBI): domain Eukaryota; kingdom Viridiplantae; phylum Chlorophyta; class Trebouxiophyceae; species Trebouxiophyceae sp. KSI-1. The sequence continues at coordinate 13,570 of BHFV01000109.1, read as the reverse complement.
CAGCTGCACTTCATCTGGCAGCCGGTCCTGCTGTCGACTGGTGAGGAGGGCCCACAGGAGGGATTTTTTGAAGTGTGTTGGGTTTTTTATCATGGTGGAATCCAGGCGCGCTGCTGTCGCCGCCAGAACCTCTGATTCATTGATGTACTAATATATTACTTATTATTCGATGCGCGGCCGTTATGAAGTCGGGTTGGCGGCGGCACGCCCGTGCCCAGCCCGGCCCCTTCCCGCCTTGCAGCCACGCGCAGCTCCAGCTGGCCAGGCAGGCTCCCTCTTGGGGAGAGGTGGCGCTGGCACTTGCAGTCGGCCGAGGGCCCTGCTGCTGCACCCGCCCGCAGGCGTCGTGTGGAGCGAACGCGAGCGGTGGGGCTGCAACGCGGGGCTCAAGGCGGACGGCGGGGAGCATTACTACGACGGCGTCTCGGTGCACCCGATGGAGGCACGCTCCCCCTTCCCCGCTTCAGCCACTGTGTCGTGCGCTCGGCACGCTCCTGCCCGGGCTGCCCGCGACCAGCCCGGCCCGCCGGGACAGCTGCCGCAGCTCCGCAGAGCCGCCAGGGAACGAGGGCTCACGAGGCTGCTGGAAGAGCCTGGATCTGTGTGCGACGGGCCCGCTGAGGCGCGTCGTTGCCTGGTTTCTTTAGTTCAGTTTCCGGCCTTGAAAAACTGAGTTGCGGTTTCCGCAGGTCATGTTTGTGGAGGTCACCGGCATGCGGCTGCGCAAGGGCCTGTCCGCGGCACGCGCCGCCAAAAAGTACGACCGCTGGAAGGCCTGGCAGGTGCGTGGCGCCCTGCTGACTCACTGCCAGCCTCGCCCCTGGGGCCCCTGCGGTCGTTTGAACCCATATGCCGCATGCGCCGGCGGCCGCCGACCCTCTCCCCAGCCCGCATGGACACCAGCTGGCACAGCCTGCAGCGCTGGCAGCGCTCCCGCCGCCGGAAGCACGCCAGAGCCGCTTGCCCTGTCTGCGGCATGCCCCGCAGCAGAGCAGCAGCAGGAGCCGGAGCCCTCCCAGGCGCGGGTCTGCAGCAGCGCCTCTGCTGCCCGGCAAAGCGTATGTCAGGGAAGCCTGTGCCTCGGTCAGGAACCTGCCAGCCCACCGCCGCCGACGCTGGCCACATCAAGAAGTTTGCAGCATCAAGCTTGCATCCGATGGGACAGAGTGCCGGTCACAAAGCTGCAGAAGGAGAGCGCGTGTCTTCCCTGGAGTGACTCAACTCGCCCCCCATCTTTTGCAGGCCGAGATGCGGCTGGACCTGGCTTTCAACATGTACGCCTTTGACCCGCTGCCCTTCCGAGCCGCGGGCATCGCCTACATGGACAAGTGTGTCCTGGGCCCCTCTCCTCCCTTTTTTGTTCAAGACGGGGGCTGAAAATCAGAATGGGTCAAACTATATGACTGCGGAAGTGGGAGTTCTGAATAATCTGCCTGCTCCACCACGAACCGAAGCGAATGTTGAACCAACTCGGGCGACCCAGCTGCTTTGAAACGTATCGTGATCAGGAGAAGTCGAGATTTGGCACGCAGGCACGTGCCCAAACACTTTCAGACGACTCAGAATGAATTCCAGCTCGAACGTGGTGCAGGCGCGGCCCCGGCTGCTTCGATTTCGGTTACTACGCCGCCCGCAACCCGGACGTCGCCGACCTGAGCCTGGACGAGCGGTGGAAGCACTTTGTGCAGTCGGGCCAGTTCGAGGAGCGCGAGTACAGGCGCGCAGCCTCCCTTCCCTCCCTGAACCAGGCTCTCCCATGTCTCAGGGGCCTGCTGCGCGGCTCCCGGCAGAGGCATGTGGCGCTGCAGCTCCTTTCCTCGAAGCTGCCGCGAGCCCAGTGCCTCCAAAGTCGAACGGCTGCGGCGAGGCGATCCCCTGCTGCCTGCCGCTGCGTTTGAGTGGCAGCCGCTCGCTGCCTGCATGCCGCCGGCAGCGGCGGCCCTCCCCATCCCTGCTGCAAACTGTTTGAGTTTCCAGGCACCCCCACGCCCCCGACGCCGCGCAATCATAGAGCGTCAATGATGCCTCTTCCAAATGGACGGTTTTCCAGACTGCGAGACTGACCGAATTCCCAGCCCGGCCATGCCCGAGCAACGCCCGCCAGAGCCACAGAGGTGCCGCCGGCCGCCCCCTCAGGTTCAACTGCGTGGACGTGCTCGCCCGCTCCTTCAACTGCTTCGACCACGAGTACTACAACCGCGCGAACGAGGACCTCAACCGGCTGCGCCTCGAGGGCCGGCCGCTGTCCGCGCAGCAGGCGTGGGCCCACTTCCTGACGCACGGCTTCTTCGAGCAGCGCAACTACCACTTCATGGAGATCTGCGGCGAAGACATCGACTCGCCCAACAACATGGGCGAGGCCAGCCGGTGACCACGTTTGGTGCAGCGCTGCTTGTCTGCCTGGCATTTCCCAGCGACTGCGGCTGTGGCATATGGGGCCGGGTCTGCACTAGGCCCTGGGAGCCCGAGAGGGCGCCTGGCGCCCTGCTTATGCTGCCTGCATGAAAGCCGCCCAGAGGCGGGCGGCAGGCCCGCCTCGCTGCCCCAGTGCTGGCAGCTGCCTCGCATACTTATGAGCCGTGCGAAAGAGAGCCCCTGCGACACATGCCCTTGGACTCGGCTCGACTGTCCCCGGTCCGGCGTTCTGTCCCTCTGCCTGTCGTTCTGATGCCTTTTTTGGCGCGTGCCGCGTGCTTGGCGCGCCCGGCCCAGGCGGCTGCAGCCGGCCTTGCCTCAAACCTCTGCCATTCAGCAATATTGCCGTCGCTTGAGCTCACCCTGTCCGTTTGCCGCCTGACTTGTGGCAGCCTCTGCTGCTCTGCCAGCAGACTCCCCTCGGCTGCCGGTTTGCTTTGCGCATCGTTGCTTCCTCAGGACCCAGGCAGGTGAAGGGCCAGCCAGCTGTGAGACTATTCCATATCTTGCGCCTGATCGGCTTTGAAGTGTGGCACGACAAAAGTGCATCTCAGGAGTGAAGCGCGGGCTTTGCAATCTAAGCTCCTTCAAACGCAGGATACATGTACGTGCTAGCAGACATGCCTGGCAGCTCATATTTGACTTGAACAAGAGGAGTCCTGGCTGCTTCATGGCCATTCAAGTTGGCTGCAGTGCCCTGTCAGGGTGACGCAGGACTGTCACAGACGCTCAGTCCAGTGACTGCACAGCCGGATTGAACGGGTCCTCTTCCCGATTGAGAGTTGCAGACGCAAGTGCCAGACTTGTCGCAGCCGGCAGCTGCGCCGCAGTCGCTGCATCAAAAGCCGACATCGACGACCCACAGACTGCTGGCACGATAAACATAGCTTGGGAGCGGCTGTGGCAGAAATGAGCCGCCTGCGGGCGTCCGTCCTGCTCGCCAGGGCGCTGCAGGCAAGGTCCAGGGCTGGATCCTTGGCGGATTCAGTGAGCAGTGCTGCAGTCGCACTGCTCTTGAATAAAGGAAACCGTGGCGTTGCGATCCGCCTGATGACATGGTGCGGAATGGACACGCTCAGGCTGAATCGATACCATGCCCTTCTGTTGCAGCAGAGCTGCAGCGGCACGGCACAACTAGGAAGCCTGCGCTGCGGGGCTGGAGCAGCCCTCCTGCCGCCTGCCGCCCTGCGGTCCTTGCCAGCCGCGGCTTCCTCTTGCTCAGCCGGTGCCTATCTGGTGGGCCACTGCCCCTCCAACTCTCCACTCAGCTCGGTGACCGCCAGCACTCTTGGGCAAACGCGCGAGCACTGCCTTGCTGCAGGGGCTGGCGCCCTCCCACGGCCTGCGGCAATACTGGGCATCGCCAGCCGCGTGGCAAGAGGCCAAGCCTGGCCCCGACAGGGGCGCCGGCAGCAGCAGCTCGGGGCCCAAGGAGGGCGGGGTGGTGGAGCAGAAGCAGGCGTTCGATGACCTCACAGACCAAATACCACACATCGTCCGGCCGATGGGCGTGGTGGAGGGGACGTCCTACACCGTGCTCATCATCGCCGGCCTCGCATTCGCAGGCACGCCTGTTTCTCCTGGCAGTGATTCTCATGCAGCATCTGGAGGTGTTTGCAGGCATCTGGAGGTGTCTGCAGGTCTCATGCTGCATTCATCTTGCTCCAACATTGCGGTGCTGTGACTCAATCCATTCGGTTTGCTGACATCGCGCTCACGGCGGCGCAGCGGCGGTGGTATGGGCGGTCGTCAACGAGCTGCTCATCCAGCCGCGCGAATACACGTGTTTCAATCTGACGCTCAAGCGGCTGCAAGACGACCCGCGCGTGACCGTGCGGCTCGGCACGCCGATCAGCGGCTACGGCCAGGAGTCGCGCAACCGCCAGGCGCGGCAGCGCATCCCGCACCGGACTTTCACCGACCAGCACGGCGTCGAGCACACGCAGGCGCGCACCGCTCTGCGTTCGGAAACCCCGCGGCTTCTGACTCGCGTGCGCCGCGGGCTGCTGACGCGCGCCGCTTTGCATGGCGGCAGGTGCAGTTCTTTGCACGCGGCCCGAGCGGGAACGCTCGCGTCAGCGCGGACATGTACCAGGACGAGCGGCGCGAGTGGCAGTACGCCTTCCTGTACCTCGAAGTCGACTCACCCGTGCCGCAGCGCGTGATGCTGGTCGAGCCAAAGTACCGACAGCCGCTGCCCGCCGCCGCCAGCTGACCTGGCTCAGGAGGCCTTTGATTATTGGCTGGCTGTTCAGTGGCAGCCTGATCAAAGCTGGCGCCGGAACGGCAGGGACTCTTGACAGCAGTGTAGCCCACACCAATGGCGGCACTCCTCCAAAACTGCTGGCTGCGGTATGCAGCCACGTTTGCAAACGTATCATCCGCCAGGCAATGACACGTGAAAGCATGAACACTCGCACATAGAGCAAGGCAGGCTGGCGCACAGGCCACAGCCACACAAAACATACATTTCAAGGCGGCGCGGTTGCTGCTACACCGCCAGCGAAGGCGACAGCCGAGCAAAGTAATCCGCAGCCGCCGCCATGGGGCTGCTTGCTGCCTCCAGGCGCTGCCGTAGCCGCCGCAGCCGCTCCCTCATGCTGGGCGCCCGGCAGTCCCTTGAGAAGGCAGCAGCAGCCGGCGTCGGCCAGGGGGGGGCGCCTGGGCTCGCCTGCCCCCGGCCAAGCACCCTTCCATTTCAGCCAGCCGCTCCATGGGGACGACTGAACAAGGTAGTGGCGAGCAGAACGGGGGCGTGCCTGGCGGCGGCTGCGCTCCCGCCACCTGTGGCTGAGTGCATCCAGCTGCGCCTCCACCAGCGGAAGCAGGGGATCTCCCTCGGCCAGCGCCGGCTCCTCCACAGCACCAGCGCCATCCAACGCGGCCTTCAAGCTGTGCAGCTGCTCAGCCACTCGTCTGGTGACGGCGCCTGCCAGCTGCTCCTGGCTCCAGCGCTCCGCCTGCGGGCAGTGACCACGGCCTGTTGGCACGACTGCTACTGCCTGGTGCTCCGAACTGGGGCACGTCAGACTGTGGCTGGCTTTTCCGGCAGGTTGCTCTCGGTCACAGGGCGTGCAGCAGCAGCCGCAGCCGTCCCACCTTGCCAGCATCACATACGGCTGCAAGCCAGGCACGGCGTCAGGCTTGGAAGGCTCGGAGCAGGCGCACCCTGGCGCTGGCAAAGAGGTCCTCGACTGGGATCGGCTCGCCCACCAGCACCCGCACCCGCCGGCCGACGCGCGGCAGCCCGGCCCCGCGCGGCAGCACGCCCTCCATGCCGCTGTGCACCAGCGGCAGCACTGCACACGCACGCAAGCGCGTGTGTGTCCAGTCAGCTGGCAGCCTGCTCGAGCCTGGTCTCGGCGAGAGCGGCGCTTTCAGGCCGGCAGGCAGTGGCATCTGCCAGCCGAGCCGGCAGGAAGGTAAGCCACGGAAGGCGCGGCCAGGAGGGAGCGCGCGCCTATGGGCGGCTGGGGGCAGGCGGCCACGAGATGCCCGACGCCTCGCCGCACGCGGCCCAAGCGGCCGTCCCGGCTTCGCGTCCCTTCCGGAAAAATGTGCACCCAGTCACCGGCCGCCAGCCGCCCCGCGGCAGCCCGCACGCCAGGCTGCTGCAGGCCGGCACCGCGCTCCAGCGGCAGCGTCTGCAGCCATCGCACTTGAGCTGTCTGGCGCCGTGGCCTCACGGGTGGCTGAGAGGGCTGAAATCAGAGGGTGAGATTCAGGATGAAAACCCTCAATTGGGTTCATATTCAGGGTTCCTGTAGTTCCGATAGGGAGTTTGAACCCGAAATAAGCGGCAGCGTGGGCTTGCCAGCATGCTTTTGGCGGGCTCGCTGTGCTTGTCAGGAGGAGGACCCTGGGTGTGCGCAGCAGAGGCAGGCTCTGGCCTTTGGCGGCTGCCTCCTGAGTCAGGGGCGGCTGAGGGGCGAGGGCTGCCGGGGGGGATGTCACCTTGCCGGCGCGGAAGAAGGCGGCCATCAGCGGCCCCTTGAAGCAGCGATCGGTCGCGCAGGTGCCCCAGCGGAAAGCCGCCGGATTGGCCAGGCTGCCGAGCGGCATCAGCGCCGCCAGCAGCAGCGGGTCGTCCAGCGCCGCCGCGTGGTTGCTGACCGTTACTAAGGCCTGAGGCGCCGGCCGCTGCAGTGCGGCCTGCAGGTGCTCCCGCCCGGCGACTTCGAAGCTGTTTGCCAGCTGCATGAAGCCTTTGCTCAGCAGGCCGACGGTGCCCAGCACCAGCGCCTGCAGCGCGGGCGTGTGCGGTCAGCCGAGGCGCTGAGTCTTGCCGCTGCGCCAGGCCGTGCAGGACACTGCTGCATGGCGACAGAAGGCAGAAGAGCCAAGCGCTATAGACGTGAGAGGAGATACAAACAGCACTCACTCGCAGCAAGCCGTCGCTGCCCAGCACGGCCGCCTCGTGGCTGCCGCCGCCCCACTTGCTCGCGCGCTGCTCCCGAAAAGCTTCATAGCTCGCCCTCAGGCTCGCCTTCTGCTGCTCCTTGAGCGCATGCAGGCCCTGCCGGGTTTCCAGCAGCCGCTGGCGCAGCCTGCAGCAGCAGCCCGCTCGTGAGCCGGGTTGGCAGCAAGCGACACTGCATGTGCACTCACGAGACGCCGGGGGGCACCTGCCAAGCGCTCGGCGCGGGTCCAGCCGCTCCGAGCCTTTGCTCCTTTGCAGGTGCGCCACCGCTCGCGCCTTGGCCAGCTGCAGCAACGCCGCTGAGCTGCTTGCCTCCTCCGATCGCTGGCGCTTCAGCAGCTCCCGATACGCTTTGACGCTTAGCTGGGGCAGCAGATGAGGCTGTGGCAGCATAGCTGCCCCTGACTACGATCAATCACTCCCCCTGTCTTGGGATTCGGTGGTCTTTTGCCGAGTCCGCATCAGCACGGTGGCATCGAAAGCCCGCTGGCTCGGTGCCGCGCGGTGAACGAAGACGCTGACAAGTTGCTCTCTTCCGCGCCGATGAGCTGGAGACTCGAGCGTTCGTTGTTGTTCTGGGACTTCAAACAGATTTTCAAAGGCTTGCTGCCAGGCAGGCAGCTGGCCGCTGGCCAGTTCCACACACGCTCACAACTTCACAGCCCCGCGTCGTGCTTGAGCCGCACGTCGGCCACCAGCCCTGCGCCGAGCGCCTGCACCTCGCCCAGCACCCGCAGCATGTGCGGCACCGTGCGCAGCGTGCCTCCCGCCTGCCGCGCCCGTTTCTTGCGGGGCCCCTGCTCGCCGCTGCCAGCCTCGTCGCACTGCAGCGGCAGGCTCGTGTGGGCGGTCTCCACCGCAAGCGGCTGCACCTCGAACGCCTGCAACCGACCACACAGCTGTGTGAGTGCTGCAGTCAGCCGAAAGCGGCCCAGGCAAGCCGCAGGCAGCAGCGTGCTGTGGCTGGAGCAGCACTGCAGGGCTCAAGCCACAGCCGCCCCTGCAAGCCTGCATGCAGGAAATTGCGCCCTGCGACCGAGGCGGCGGTCTGCCTGCGGGCGCCACTTGACGGCGACGACTCGGCCGCCGTCTGCGTCCGAGAAGAAGCGGCCCAAGTGGCCGAAGCGCGCCTCCAGCCGCTCCAGCAGCAGGGCCACGGGGTCGAAGCCGACCAGCAGCTCACGCGCCAGCCGCGCCTTGCCCCAGCGCGCCGCCACGTCTGCAGCACTGCAGCGGGTCAGAGCCTGCTCCCACCTGCGCTGCTCTTCCCAAGAGTACAAGTGTACCGAGAAAAGCAGCTGCACGGCGTAGCTGCGCTGATGCAGAGCAAAGCCTGCCCAACACACTCGCTCGGGGACGGTGGCAGTGCGGCGGGGCGCTGCTATAGACTGGCAGAGGGCGCAGCGCCCGTGGCCTTTTGGTGCAGCGGGTGAACCCCAAGCGCTGCCCAGCCTGCCGGCACGCAGCCCGGAAGAGGAGGCTCGCCCGGCGGGATGGCGCCCAGCACCGCCCGCGCCGCCTTTGCCGCCGGAGCCGCGTCCCCCTCGCTGCCCGGGAAGCCGTCGGCCCGCAGCAGCCGCTCCACTGCCGGCGCGCCGCCGCCGCCGGGGCCCGAAAGCGCCAGGCTCGCGTGTGGCAGCGCCTCCGGGCGCAGCAGGATCGCCGCGTCGAAATCGACCAGGACCGGGTCAAAGGCGGCGGCGGCCGCCACTTCGGGGGCAGGGCTGCCCGTGGCCATCGCCTCCTGCGGCCATGCATGCGGGCGCTCGGTTGCATGTGGAAGCTTGCAGGGCGGTGGTCGGCACCAACTCAATCAGTCGCTAAATTAACTCCTTAAACTCAATTTCCAGGTCGAGCACATGGCACGGCTGCTTGGCGCCGCACAGACTACCCCCCCCCCCTGCCGCTGCAGCAGCGAGCGCGTCCCGCCAGCAGCTGTAGGGTAGCAGAGGCTGGTGCTAGCAAGAGCCTGGGGGCCATGACTCAGGCGAGCCAGCCGCGGCCTGGGAGGCAGCTGGGGGCGGGCGGCGGCGCGCCTGCAGCAGCTCGCAGCCGCGGCGGGCGAGCGCCGTCAGCCGCGCCGCCACCTGCGCGTCCGGCCGGGCGGCCGTCCAGTGGGCGGCGGCCGGGTCCGCCGGCGTTGCGACGGGCAGCGCGGGGGCAAAGCCCTGCTCGCGGGCCTGCAGACAGGCAGCCTGGGCATCAAGAGGGCCGAGCCTCCTCTCAGCATGGAGGAGTGGCGAGCAGCTGGTCAACTTCCAATCGCTGGCCACGGAACTGAGATGTGGCATCATTCAACTCCCTGGAGCGCTGGCGAAAACCAGTCACCGGAAATGCAGCCGGTTCCCTGACAGATCGCCCGCTTGCCCACCCAAGGCACAGCACCGCAGGCAGGCGCCTACTTTGGTCCAAGAAAGGGAGGAGGCGGTGCCTTGGCGAAGGAGGACAGGCAGGCCTGGCGGCGGGCCGTGTCCATGGAGCCGTCCAGGTCGACCAGCAGCGGCCGCTCGCGCCAGGCGTGCCCGCCCAGCAGGCGCAGGAAGCGCAGGAAGCCTGCCAGCGCGGTGCCTGCGACAACAGCAGAGAGGACGTCTGCGAATTGGCCCCTTTACAGCGGCGGCGAGCTTGCAGGCCGGCAGCATGCTACAAGCCTGATGTGCGCTGAAGGGCATTGCATGCCGGGGCAGCGGCACGTGACAATGAAATGAACAAAAAGGCACCCTCATGTCTCGGCTCATATGCCAGTACTTTCAGCACTCGATCCTGGGCTGCACCAAACAGCAGCGCCGGCGACGGCCTGGCCGGCAACTCGGGGAGGTGCGGATCCGTGAAGAGCGCAGGGGAGGCGAGGGGGGGGGGGGG
>BHFV01000108.1:0-51604 GCA_003568905.1 Trebouxiophyceae sp. KSI-1 | reverse complement strand
CATTCATTCATTCATTCATTCCCAAACAGCCGCCGAGTCTAAACCACGGCCTGCTGCCGCCTCCGCACCCGACAAGCAGACAGCGAGTCTCAGCTGATCACCCGTCAGCTGGCCGCCGGCCGCCGGCAGCGCGATCCCCCCCCCCCCCCCCCATCTGAGCTGCCCCTCCTCTCTGCTTCCTAGGAGCAGCCTGGGGGTCTCGCGCCTTTTCCGACGTCCCGATCAAGGCCAGAGGCGTGGTGACCAGCTTGCCCAGGCCGTCCACCAGAACCGCGCCGCCCTCGTCGGCGATGAACTCCAGCTGCACGCCCTCCGACTTGAGCTGCGCGGCCAGGGCGCCCGCCCCAAATGCGCCGCTCACCTCCTCGTCGTGGCCAAAGCCCAAGTAGAGCGTGCGGCGCGGGGCAAACCTGCAGAGTTTCAAGACTTCAGACTTTCGAGGTTCGGGTTTGGGGGAAGATCCGGGCGGGTGGTGCGTTTTGGGGGGCAGGAGCAGGGAGTGGGGCTGCTGAGGCCTGCCAGGCGGGTGGTGCGCCTGAGGCAGGAGAGGAGCCTCTGTGGCAGTCAGGAGCCGCGCTGCAGAGCCGAGCGAGGCAGAGGGGCAGCGAGGCGGCAGGGGGCGCGCCCACGGTTCAGCAGCAGGGTTACAGCCTCTAGCAGCGCAGCCGCCGTGATTTTGACGTCCAGAGCGCCCCGGCCCCAGACGTAGCCGTCGGCCCGCGTGCCGGAAAAGGCCGGGTGCGTCCACTTGGCGTCGTCTGCGGCCGCCACGACGTCCAGGTGGCTGATGCACAGCACCGGCTTGAGCGCGGCGTCCGAGCCCTGCCATTTAAGCAGCAGGCTGTGCTCGTTCACCTGCAGCGGCGGCGGCAGGCGCATCGGTCGTCGGTCAGAGCAGCAGAGCGGTGCAGCTTGTGAGGGTAGGGATCCTGTTGCACCTGGCGCACGGCAAGTTGCTTGAATGCGGTGGGCCATGTCCGCCGAAGGTACTTGTCCTGGGCGCGGAATTGAGCGGCATCGACCACGTGATTCGACGCGTTGTGGCTGCTGACCTGCGGCCAACATCATTTGGCATGGTTGACAGCCAAGATGCGCGGTGCTTGCCGGCATCCTGCAAGCTTGCTGCAGGCTCAGTACCGTCTTGTAGCGCAGCAGGCCGGCAAAGCGCTCGAGCGCGCCGTCGGCGTCGGCCAGCGGCACGTGCACAGGAGGAAAGTCGTCGTCGATCGGCAGCGGCGCTGTGAAGTGGGAGTACAACAGCGCGGCGAGGACGGCCGTGGCGGCGACCAGGCCGGCGTATATGACCGACTGCCGCACCATCGCGGCGACTTTTGCTGAAAATCGGAGTCGGGGAAAAACCATCATGCAGATGGCCCTACCATCATGCAGATGGCATGCGGCCAGTTTCACCACCCAAACGCCGACTGGCGTCCCCAGGCAGCTTCAGACGGCGCAAAAGAGCCGGCACGTGCAGCCGTCTGGGTCAGGATGCCGAGTTTCCTGCTGCCCAAGCTGGTGCCAAAGACGCTGGAGAGCATGAGCTGGCGGCCGGATGTGGAGGCGAGCCTGCGGCAGCAGGAGGAGGCGTACGAAAACGAGGCGTGCTCCCAGTGATCGCTGTGCCTGCACTTGTTCTCGCGCAACTCATTGCTTGACTGGGATTGTCTTCATCCTGCACGCAGATGAAAGCCATCAGGGAGCATATGAAGGACACAACGGTGCTGGGCCAGGAGCCAGCGACGCCGGAGGACACGGACGCCGGCGACGAGCGTGCGCTGCCTGCTTTTACAATAGGGAGTGCTGGGAATCTTGCAGGCCTTGCTGCTCACTGGCACTTGGGCGTGCAGTCACGGAAGAAGAGGAGGAGGAGGAGAGCGAAGGCGTGGACGAGATGTCGGAAGAGGGAGAGGCAGTCGGCCTCGAGTTCGGTTGAGCCCAAGAACGCAGGCCAGTTTTTAGGAACCCCACCAAACGAACCCAACATATGCTGCAGCTTGCTTTGCCGAGCTCGCTTTGCTCACACATGCTTTCGACTCAGATTGTGTCAGCCACCGTGAACCTGGGATAAGCCGCCAGATGTCATCATAACAGAAGGCTTTACTCTCCCCGGCTCAAGCATCCTGCTACTCAGCGTACCACTCTGCCGCTGCAAAGGAGAGCCGCAAGCGTCGGCAGCAGCAGGAATTTGACAACATAGCTTCCAGCAGCCGCCCAGCGAGCATAACCAGGCCTAGCCGTCCGCAAACACGCCTGTGCCCTCTGCAAACACGCCGGTGCCGCCCTCACTGGCGCCCGTCATCGCCAGATCGGCAGGCCACAGGCACAGCTCCATGCTGGGGCCGGAAGACAGCACGCCCGGCGAGGGTCCGCCTGCGGCATCCACGCCACCGCCTTACCTCCGGGGCACCATGCTGGAGACACTGGCAGGGGGAATCGCGATTCGGAAACACACCCGCTGGGCAGGCCCCGTCGGCTGGCTGTCCGGCAGCAGCCTCGCAGCCGGGCCCAGGCTCGCTGCCCAGCACGCCCGGGTCCAGAGGCACGGGCGGCTGGCAGGCGGCCGCCTGCTGGCAGCAGCGCTGGAACGCGGCGGCCGGCGCCTGCGGCAGCGGCTGGCCTGGAGGGCACGCCCCCGCGGCCGGCGAGTCGCTGCAGCTCGGCGCCGGCTCCGCCAGAGCCGCCGCCTGCTGCGGGGTCGGGCCAGCGGGAGCGCCGCGGCCGCGCGTCTGTGTCTGCCACTGGCTGCCTGCAGGGCCCCGCGCACAGCGTATCTGCTTCAGCTCTCTTGCCAGCGCCCCGTTTCTGGGCAGTGATTTTAGGTTCATGAACTGACCTGCTTGAGGCAGGCCGGCCGCTGCGGGGTCCACCACCCAGCCGGCGCGCACGGCCGTGGCCGGGCTGCTCCACGACTTGGGCACCTTGCGCTTGCCGAGCTGCTGCGGCGTGTCGGCCGGCGGCGCTGGGCGCGGCTTTGCGGCGGCGGCGGGCCGGGCGGGCTGCCTCTGCCAGAGCGAGGCCAACGTCTGCTGGGCTGGGTCCGCGGGCGCCTCCTTGCCTGCAGGCGTCGCCTTGCCGGCGGGCGTAGCCTTGCCCGCGGGCTTCTCGGCCGGCCGCCGCTGCGCGGGCCGCGGCTGCGGCGCAGCCTCCGCTGCTGCAGCCAGACCGGGCGGCGGCGCGGCGGGCTGCTGCTGCCGGAAGAAGCTCGCGACCGCTTCCGTGGCGGCGGCGAAGCTGGGAGAGACCGTCAGAGCGCCGCGCACCCTGCCGGCAGCCGCGCGTCGGCGAGCGCGGAGGGAAGCCAGGCCGCGCGGAACACGGCGCGGCGAGTGGGGCGCACCAGCGCGACAGGTGCCGCTGGTTCCTGAGCTGCGTGTAGCGCTCGTCCAGCAGCAGGATCGCGCCAAAGTCGTTGCGGTGGCGCAAGCAGCGCCCGACCGCCTGGTTCAGCGCCCTGCGCGCGGCGTATCCGCCCGCTCGCGACCTGGCGGCTTCCGATCGGCACCGCGGCGTGCAGCTGCCCGCCCTGGAAGCGGACCTGAACGCCTGCTGCGAGTACCACAGGTCGCCCGTCAGCAGGCCGCGCCGCCGGCTGCCCTCGTCGTTGTACTTCTTCTTCAGCCCGACGCGCGTGTCCTTCACGTTCGGGAATGGGATGCCGACGATCAGCACCGCGCGCGCGTTGGCGTCCGCAAAGTCCAGGCCCTCGGAGACCTGCGCGCCCGCGCGCACCGCCGCCTGAGCCTCTCGCCGGCGCGCTCGCCGGCGCAATGCACGGAGCAGCGGCGGGGACCGCACCTTGCCGCGGCAGACCGCGAAGAAGACGCCGCCGCGGCCGCGCTTGATGCCCTCATAGTACGCGGCCATTACCGCGTCAAAGTCCTCGCCACTGCCGCGCGGCTCGCATGCGATCGGCTTGAGCGCTTGCAGCCGGGCCCACAGGCCCGTGACCTGCGGCAGCAGCCAGGCCTCGGTCGCCCATTCCTCAGCTTGCCGTTATCCTCACATCATGCCGGCCAGGGCATGTCAAACAGGCCGGCAGCTGCCCAGTCATCTTGCCGGCAAGCAGCAGTGGTAGCCGCGCCTGCCAGCGGGTGGTCAGGCGCTCCAGCAGGCTGTAGCTGGGCAGGAAGACGAGCACTCCATCCGGCACGACCGCGCATGTCTCATAGACCGCCGCCCCCACCGCGTCCTGTCACATGGCGACCGCGTTCTTGCAGGGCATGCAGCGGAGCAGGCAGCCCTGCGAATGGCTGCCTGGTGCTGCCTGGCTCCAGGGTACAGGCCCCCACAGACAGCTCGCGCGCTAGCAGAGAGAGAAGCGGCGGCAGGCGACTGAATGGGAGCGGCGTGGCCAGGCGGGGGGCGGTGCCTGGAAGGCCTCCTGGCTGGCGTGGCGGAAGGTCGCGCACATCTGGCTGCCGCCCGGGCCGGTGCCGACCACCGTGGCCAGCACCTGCTTGGCCGTGTTGACGACGTGCGGCGCCTCCAGCCGGACCGGGAACGCGGTGCCCAGCTGCGGGGGGCGGCGGCAGCGGTGTCGCGCTTCGGAGTCGACGTTTTGCACATATATGGCATGAATGCAGGGCCTCAAAAGCCCCTTTGTTGCTGTGGTCTGACAACGAGAGAACGTGCAAGGGACACGCTTGGGACAATGAGCGGCTTGGGACAATGAGCGGCGTCGGGCCGCGTGACGTCTCCGCGACCGCGGCGGTCGCGCAAAACCCTAATGCGGAGAATGCGGGAGCGCGGCGGCGCGCCTCGCTGGCAAAGGAGTCCAGCGGCGCGAGCGTGCCGGACGTCAGCACGATGGAGTGCGCGCGCTGCTCCACCTCGGCAAAAGCGACCGCCGGATTGAGGCACCACAGGCGCAGCTGCGTGGCCCAGCCGGCCGGCGCGTCCTGCGTGGCTCCCCGCCTGCGGAGGCGGAAAAAACAGACGCTCTGCCGTCGTCACTGAGGCCAAGCCGAGCTGGCACATGCAGCGCCACAGCCAAGACTGCAAGGCGTTCTGAGCCAGGCAGAGGGGTCATGTTCGAGCTCGGCAGAGAAGGCGCGCCTGCCTCGGCGGTTGTTGCCGCTGTGCTGCTGCTGCAGCCAGTGCTGCACCGCCAGGCGGTAGTCTGCCATGTGGCTGCCGCCGTCCTGCATGCAAAGTGCCAGGGTGTGAGTATGGTTTGCAGCCTTGGGCTGAGGAGCAAGCTCTGGCTGCATTCTTGTGTCCTTGAGCACACTACCTGCCAAATCATCGCGGCTTGGACAATGTCAGCGTTAGTGAATGCAGCGATCGGTGCACACTGCAGCGGCAGTTTCAGACGGCAGTTACGGACGGCAGTTATGGGGTGCCACCTTGTACATGAGCCGCAGCGTGGCCAGCAGGCGCGAGATGACCGAGGAGGCGGCGCCGCCCAGCTTCATGCCGGGCCCGCCGCCCCCCGCCTGCGCCGCTGCAGCCGCATTCGAATCCGGATTCGACTTGGCTTCCTTGGCGTCCTTGGCGGCCTCCCGCTCTTTGTCTTCCTCCGTTCGCAGGCGGCCGTACAGCTGCTGCAGGGCCGCGCAGCCAGCCTCGTCCAGGCCCGCCTGCTGCAGCTCGTCGAGCGCCTGCAGTGCGGCAGCCACAGGTCAGCAGCGGGCTGCAAGTGGGCTGACAGGGTGCTCGGCAGGCCCCATGGACGGTCGTGAGTGGCCTGCGAGCTCATGCAGCAGGAGGGGAGAGAGGGGGCAGCTGACGCCTGTCCCTGAGCAAGGCGTGCATGCTGGCACGAGCTGCGCGATGAACTGCCTGCAGCGCAGCCGTCTTCCTCCCACACCACAAGCGAGCTGCTATCTGCGGCCAGGGGATCGATCAGGACCCACCCACCCCTTGCAGCGGCGGGAAACAGGACGAGATCTCTGACAAGCCGTTCTTTGTCTGTGCCCTGCATCGCCGCACTGGCACAGGAGGCGGCCAGCAGCGGCTGCAGGCAATCGCTGGGGCACGTTTCAGGGTTTTGGGTTGTAAGATTTTGATTTAAGGGTTAATGCACCCTAATTCATAAACTCTGAAACCCTAAAGGGGCATGGGAGGCTGCCCCGCCTGCTGCCCCGCCCAGACACCCTCCATGCGGTCCCGTCCAATCGAGGTCAGCCCCACGGCGGCCCTGCGGCCCAGCCAACCGGCGACGCGCGCCAGCCGCTCGCCCAGGGGCCCAGTCAGCTCGGGGAAGCGCTCCAGCTGGGCCAGGCGGTGGCAGGCGGCCGCGGCCTCCTCCAGCGCGGCCAGCTCCAGCTGCGGGCAGCGGCGGCGGCGAGAGGTCAGAGGGTCCGTCGACGGGCGGCAGTGTGGGCAATCGTGGGGCGGAGCGAAGCAAGAGAGGCGTGGCTGTGCGCAGGACGCCGCCAAGGAGCGCCGAGGTTTCCCCGAGTTTTGGCTTCAGGCTTTTTGGAGACCGGGAACAAGCCCTCACGGGCTGATGAGGACAGGCGCGGCACCTCGGCCGAGGCCGCCTCGCAGGCGGTGTCCTCGATGTTATGGGCCTCGTCCAGGATCAGGACCGCGCCGTCCACGTCCAGGTCGACCGCCGCCCGGATGACCGGGTCGATCAGGTAAGAGTAGGGGCAGAAGACGAGGTCCGCCTCACCTGCACGTTGGGAGGCATTGGGGTTTTGTAACTGTTGCATTAGGCTCCTAGATGTGCATTAGGGTCCTGGGGATTCGAACGCGAGCTCGACGTCTGCTTCGCCAGGGAAAGGAGAAGTTTGCAGAGCGTGACAGGCCGCGCGGAGCGGCAGCTGCCCGCAACTGCGGCATCGGGGTGGCTGCGAAAGGATAGGCCGGCGGGAGAGGGAGCGGCTGCCTGCAAAGTGGCGGGAGGTGTAGTAAGGGCAGCTGCGGTGGCTGATGCCGACCTGGCACAGGTCCTCGATGTCGTGCACCTGTCAGCGCGGCAGCAGGCGGAGCTCCTCAGTGCCTCTGGGCGCTCGGACACGCATGCCAGCATGTGCAGCGATTGCATGTATATCGTGCAGACTGCTTGCATGAGCGTCGTGTAACGAGAGCGCGTGATGTGCTCCAGAAGCCGGGCGGCCAGCGGCTGCAGTGGCATGCCGTGGGGCTGCACCATGTCGCCCTCTCGCAGGCAAGGGAAGAGGAGAGTTGCTTGGCTGGCCCGGCTGTCTGCGTTGCTGCAGCAAATGCAGCAGCACACAGCAGAGCTTCTCAGCCTGCGATGCATGCAGGCTAAGCGAATTGCGCCTGGCCACTGGACGGGCCATTGCATCGGCGGCAGCAGCAGCAGCGCAGGCGGCAGCCCAGCCAGGGGCCGGGAGCGGCACCTGCAGCGCCGCGCTGGTCTGCATGCCGTACAGCCGGCTGGCCGCGTTGCGAAAGTAGAGGCACGACTGCTCGGTCGACAGCAGGCGGTCGCACTCCTCGTCCCGGTTCCCCTTCTTCAGCACCGCCTTGTTCACGCAGTAGTGCTCCCGCGAGGCCTGGCGGGCGTCCGCCGCCTCTCCTCAGAGCAGGCAAGAAGCTGGGGGCTTCTTCAGACCACAGGGACCGGTGCGGCTGATCGCTTCAGGCACGCGGGACTTAGCCAAGCTGGCTGCTGCGGCCAAGCTCTTCTTCTTGAGCGCAGGCACCGATCCTGCTGCTTATGGTCGCAGGAGACCGCCTGGGACTGCGGCAGGCATGCCCCGTGCAGAGTCAGCTGATGAGTGCGCTCACCAGGATGGCCATTTTGGGGCGGTAGCTCGAGCGCTTGAGCTCGCGCACCACCTGCCAGGACGGTGGTTGCTGGCTCAGGAGGTGGACTCGCGTTTGTCTGGGCATGAAGCAGCACAGCCGCTCCTCAGGCGGCAGACGCAGAGGTGGGGATGCTCACTTGTGCGATCTGGGAGTGCGTGCGCGTGGCATAGTAGATGCGCGGCACTGCTCGCTTCTCCTTGGCCTTGGGCTGCGCAGGCTCACTGTTGGGGTCCTGCACGCAGGCTGCTGGTCAGTCGGCTGGCTTATGGTCAACACCAGACAGCTGCAGCAGGCCGTGTCAAGCAGCAAAGCCAAAGGTGGCAGACCTGCGTGTCCTCGCCGTCTGAGTGCCCGAGATCCCGGCCCTCCGGCGGATCTGATGGCTGCTCCTCGGCCTTCTCCCCAGGCGCGCCGCCCTCGGCGCGCTTGGCGGCCTCCTCCCGCTGCGTGGCCAGCTCCTCCTCCCGCTTGCGAAGCATCTCCTTTTGGCTGCAACAATTAGGTGCAATCAGCTCTGGCAGAGGCGCGCTCAGCCGACTTGACAGCTGAAAGCAGCGTTTGATGCGCAGTTGAAGCATAGGGGTGCAAAGCCCGGCACTTGCTGCTTTCAGAATGGGCTAGACATCAAGATGAAGTTGTTGCCTGGAGGCCAAGGTAAAAACAAGCATACAGACGCAACGATTGGGTGAGGGCGGACTCACTGCTCGATCTTGGCGCGCTCCTGCCACGCTAGCGCGGAGCAAAGCAGGCTGAGCGTCTTGCCACTGCCGGTCGGCGCCTCCAGCAGAGCGTTCTGCCCGCTGGCCAGCGTCTGCACCACCTTGGACATGAAGCTGAGCTGCACGCCGTACGCCTGGTGCGGGAAGCGCACGGTGTGGCCCATGATGGTGTACTCCATCGCGGCAGAGGGCCCGCTTGGCCACCTCTGGGCGTGCTACAGCGCTGAGAAGTCACTGGCGCTGACGCAAGCAACTCTCAAGCGGCCAATATAGCCGCCTGCGCCGCTGAAAGGTGCATGCGGGGCTGCATCAATCGAATGCTTGGCCCCATGCGCTCAAAATTGGAATGCCGCGATAAAGGCGGAGCGATTCAACACTTGGCAGCTGCAGCAGAGGACTGGGGCGATAGCAGAGAGGGGGTGAGCGAGTAAGGAGCTGCCCAAATTTTGACTTGTGCCTCGCAGGGCTTTCTGCTACTTGACATTTGATGGCCAGAAGTGGCTGCAGCGGGGAAAACTTTTATTTACACGTGGATGCTAATGAGGCAGGCAGGCAGGCAGGCAGGCAGGGTGCACGCACAAACATTTCCCAACTTCTTGGGGCAAGAAGAACATCTCTACACGCAGCAGGCAAGTACACAGGCAGGTTGCAAGCAGCAATCACAGGCAGAGCCCCCAGACAAAACACTGGCAGCTGCGCTCAGCGCTCAGCGTTGCTCATGAGAGCCTACTGGGCGGAGGTGTACTTGGTGACCGCCTTGGTGCCCTCCGACACGGCGTGCTTGGCCAGCTCGCCCGGCAGGCACAGGCGCACGGCCGACTGAATTTCACGCGAGGTCAAAGTCGGCTTCTTGGTGTATTTCAGCAGCTGCGCTGACTCGCGTGCCAGCTGCAGCGGGGTGAGAGCGAGTTAGGCTCCCCCACAACAGCGGACCTGGGCTCAAGACTATCCCATGATTAGGCAAGCCCTTGCCTGCTCAAACATGTCGTTTATGAAGGAGTTCAACACCAACATCGCTTTGGAACTGATGCCCTTCTCTGGGTGCACCTGCATCATTGGCAGCAGGCAGGCGAGTCAGGGCTGCTGCGCTCGCCACGCACGGCGCTTGCCACAGGAGGAGGGCTGCCAAAAAGCAGACCTGCTTGAGCACCTTGTAGAGGTAGATCTGATAAGTCTCGACGGCCTTCTTCTTCCGCTTCCCCCCCTTCTTGACGGTCTTCTTGACCGCCTTCTTGGAAGGGGGAGCCTATAGATGGCCAGGCACAACAACGTTCAGCCCGGGGCGCCGAGCCGAGCGTTATCAGCGGATGGACCAAAGAGGGCAGCATGGCGCTCACGCGCGCCCGGGTGGGGCTGCGAGGCCTGCTTATCGTCAGGAAGCCTATCTGCTTGCCGCATACAACCAGAGAGCGCGTGCGAGGCGCGTTGAAGACCCCGAGGGAGGGCACACCTTGCCGCCCGTGGCCGGCGCCTTCTCTGACTTGGGGGCCATATCTCGCCGGCTGTGCTCACACTGCGGTGGCTGTGTTCTGAGGCTCTGTCGTCCCGGGTTCCGCGCAGAAATGCGGGCAGAGAAAACCTCGAGGTCACCAAGCTGGCACCCAGACTCACAGCAAACGGCCACAGGCGCATGGCTCCATGCTCCATGGCTGGCCAGGTGATGATTGCGTGCCGCTGGTTCTGGCTGCAAGCCAGCCAGTGCGGCGTTGACGCTTGGTTGCGTCTGAGTAGGCTGCTGCTGATTTGGTCAGCAGCCCAGCTGCCGCACCACCACGCCCAGAGAAACGATGGTTCTCTTGCTGCCATTCATCGTCTCCTGCAGGTGCAGTATGGAGGTGGCCACCATGGGAGTGGCAATCACCAATCACCAGGGTTGCCAATTGCAACCATGCACAACAATGTATATTCAGCGCTCTGCCATTGGCATTCAGCGCTCTGCCATTAGCTGCCAAAGAGGCGGCATCCAGCACCTCTACTGGCAGCAGAGCAGCAGGTGCAACCAGGTGCAGGTGCAACCAGCTTCAGACCAGCAGGTGCAACCAGCTTCAGACCAGCCGAAGCATCATCTCTCACTCTCATCACACAAAGGACACAATGAGGAGGAGGTCCCATTGAAGCAGGGGGTGATGTCGTAATCTGCATTACGAGTTTTCCGGAACCCCGGCTGCTCAGCAGCACTTTTCAGCAGCACTTTTCATACGCCTGCAGAGCCACCTGCAATCCGAGCAAGCGAAATGTCGGCCGCCCTCCCCCCGCGTCCTCTGGCCGCGCGCGCATTGAGCGCGACTGAAAGCCCACTGTTCGAGCCCGTGACGCTCGGCAAGCATACGCTGAAGACCCGCCTCGTCTACGCTCCGCTCACGGTTCGCTTATCCACTGCTTGCTGAGGAGCACTCCCTTGACCTAGTGAACGCGATGATGCGCACATCCTGAGAGCCACCACAGCGCTCTGACTCCAAATGTGCCCCCCTGCAGAGGCTACGCGCGATAGGTGAGACATGCCGGTGCCCCGAAACATCAAAGCCTTGCGCTCTGTGGCACCGAGCTGCCCTGCATGCGTTCCGAGCCGCTAGGAAGAAAACGGAAATGCCTGGAGGTGTAGGAACAGTCTCTTTCCCTCTGCCCGCAGGCTACGTGCCCCAGCCAGCTGCCGCCGAGTACTACTCGCAGCGGGCGCGGGAGGGCATGTTCATGCTGAGCGAGGGGACTGGTGTTTTGCAGCAAGCCCTCGGGTGAGCGACCAGCCCACCCATCTCGTCTTCACACCGCAGCCTCCTCAAGTGGTCCATGAAAACGCCGTTTGCCGGCTGCAGCTTCCCACACATGCCCGGCGTCTACACGGCTGAACAAGTGGCGGCCTGGAAGCCGATCGTCAAGGCGGTGAAGGACAAGGGCGCAGTGTTCTGGATGCAGCTGGGGCACGCCGGCAGGGTGTCTCACAACGGTGCGCCACCAAGAAATTCAGCATGCGACAAAAAGCTGCAAGATGCGCTTTTTTGACAGCTGCCCTCTCTCACACTGCAGACTACCAGCCGGACGATGCCCTGCCGGTCGCGCCCTCCGCCATCCCCCTCACCAACAGCCAGGTGTTCGCGCCCAAGCTGGGGGCCATGGTCGACTATCCGGTGCCCAGGGCCCTGGAGGCGGCCGAGCTGCCGGCCATCGCAGCTGACTTCGCGCAGGCCGCCCGCAACGCCCTGGCGGCCGGCTTTGACGGCGTCGAGATCCACGCTGCCAACGGTGCGCAAGCCTCCCACTTTTCCAGTCCCTGCACTGCAATCTGAGCACTGCTCTCTGTGGTGTGGCCTCACTCCTACCTGTCCGCTGGTGCAGGCTTCCTGCTGGACCAGTTCCTGAAGCAGAGCACCAACCAGCGGGACGACCAGTACGGCGGGTCCATCGAGAACCGCGTCCGCTTTGTCCTGGAGGTGCCTCCCTAGCCGCGGCTGCTCTGCCGCCCAAGCGATCCCGGGCAAAGCTTGTGGCTGCCACGTGTCGCCTTGCCAGCCGTTGCTGACCTGCGGTCCTCTGACATCTTGCGCTGTGCATGCTGCAGGTGGTGGACGCAGTGGTGGCTGCTGTAGGAGACGCTCAGGCAGTGGGCATTCGCATCTCGCCCTACATCACCGACTTTGGGCAGTGCTTTGAGCCGGACGCGGCGTCGACCATTGCGCTGCACTGCCACCTGCTGCGCGAGCTCAACAAGAGGCGCCTGGCGTACGTGCACATCATCACAGCCAGGGTCGAGGGTGCGCCCCTCCTGCCTGGTGCCGCAGTTACCTCCCAGATGTGTGCGATCTTGTTGGCTCACTGGAGAGAATGGCTGGGCGCCAAGCTCTCGCCCTTCCTCTGGCGTGCAAGTATTTGGCAGTGCAAGTTGTTGTGGGTGATGAGAAGGCCTGCATGGGGCCCTCAATTGTCCAGGCAATGCATGGCAGTGAGCGCAAGGCTGGCCTGTGTCATGCAGGCAGCGAGCATGCCAAGAACCCCGACCTGGAGGCCAAGCCGCTCGCGCCCTTCCGGGAGGCCTTCACCAGCGGCCGCATTATCGCCGCCGGCGGCTACCTGAAGGACACTGCCGAAGAGGACATTCGCTCCGGCACGGCGGACCTGATCGCGTTTGGTGCGCCCAATTCGATGTGGCAGCAGCCCAAGTGCCACAGCATCGGCACGTGTGCAGCTGTTTTCTACCATCAGATGCTTACAGCGTCTGTGCACGACTGCAGGGCGCTGGTGGCTGGCCAACCCAGACTTTGTCGTGAGCTTCTTCTTGCCTAGTAGCCCTCCTCTTTCAATGTGGGCAAGCCGCCCGCCATTGCTACCCTCACCGCCTTTCTCTCCCTGCAGGAGCGACTTCAGCAGGAAAAGCCCCTCAACCAGTACGACCGGGACACGTTCTACACTCAAGACCAGCTCATCGGCTACATTGACTACCCCTTCCTCAAGGCAATTCCCTCGCTGCCTCGGCAGAATCATGATGAGGTAGTTTTGCCGCAAACCGTTTGAAGATTTTGCTGTGACTCCCTGACATTGCTGTCTGCCTGCAGGACATCCCGGCTGATACTCCCGCAACGAAGCACTACTCGGGCCAGCTCGTCTTTGCGGCCGACAAGCAGGCCACGGCGGCGCCTTCTGTCTGATGAGGGCACTGACCGCTGCCAAGTCGTGTTCTTTCCCTTTGTACCGTGACTTAAGTATGTGACGCTCTTCTACGAGCAGACAACATCTCCTCTCATTGACGGCAGTTTGATAATCACACGTCCCGGCTGCTCCAGCTTTATCTCTCAATGTGGAAGGCCCTAGGAGCTTGCTGCTGCGCCCAGGTACCGCGGTGCGCTGCTTTGAGCGCCTCCAGCTGCATGACGGCTCACTCTTCTGCTAGAGAGCGCCATTTCCACATCTTAGAACTCGAGGCTGCTGCCTCGCAGTCGTTGCGGCCCTGGGCTGCTGCCCTGGGCCTCTCTCCTTCCCAACCTTCTTTGACTCTCCTCTTCCGTGGCTTGCCCCCCTGTGGTGGTCTGCAGACCTCAAGGGCTGACCTCTGCATGCCGATGCCCTCTTCTGCTCCAGCCCCTAGACTGAAAGCTCCACCTTGTCTTCGAGAGTGGGCGCCTCGCCTGGTGCATGACTGCTGCTTCCCCCAAACATGTGACCGACTGACAGAAGGACCTGGCCCCATTAACAAAGCTGCCCTGTGGCATGATGGATTCCCACCAGCCAGGTCGACTGTTTGAAGTGTAAATGAGATATCTTCATTGCGCCAGCCTCACACCCTCCACACGACACCGCCGTCTCTATAGGCAAGGTCCGACGTCACTGCTGCGCCCGAATTTGTTGACGGATGCCCGCAGCTGCACTGCAGCAGCAGCTGCTGCTTG
Source organism: Trebouxiophyceae sp. KSI-1 (assembly GCA_003568905.1). Classification (NCBI taxonomy): domain Eukaryota; kingdom Viridiplantae; phylum Chlorophyta; class Trebouxiophyceae; species Trebouxiophyceae sp. KSI-1. The sequence continues at coordinate 37,782 of BHFV01000108.1, read as the reverse complement.
CAAGCCGGGCAATCTGTTGCATGGTACAACAAGGATCAAGCCACCATGTGCTGAACGTTGGCCAAACCGGCCCATCCAAACAAACGAGGGCCCTGCAGCTGCAGGCAGGCGTTGAACTGTATTACGCCAGGCAGCTTTACGCGAGCACTCCTTGAAGCCCGGAGATCCCGGTGCCAGACATAGTTGCTATAGTTGCTAGATCTCCTCACAAGGTGAGCCGCGATGTCAAAGTCTCTGAACGGAAGCCTGCTCCAGCATCGGGCTGCTGCGCCAACATCTGGCCCGCTGTTCGAGCCGGTGACCATCGGCAGGCACAGTCTGAAGACCCGTCTGGTCTACGCGCCCCTCACGGTCCGCTTTCAACGTTGGCCCGACCGCGCGATGCAGCTCATCAGCACATGCGGCCTTTTGAAATCGCAGCGAACTGACTGGTGCCCGTGCGCGTGGTGCAGCGATGCCGCGCAATCGGTGAGCAAGCGTCACTGATCAACAACGGCCTCGTGCTTTGCTGAGCTGCTGGTCGGGAAACATCGTGCCCGATCTTTGTTGAACCTACCTTCCGTCTGTCGGCAGGAAACGTGCCCCAACCGGCTGCCGCCGAATACTACTCCCAGCGCGCCGGGGAGGGCGTGTTTATGCTGAGTGAGGCGGCTGCGGTCTCTCAGCAAGGCATCGGGTGAGTGGCCATCCTCCCTTGTGTTGTTGCAATCAGAAGACTCCACCACAACGCGTCGCTGACGCAATATTTGCCCCGAGCAGCTTTCCAAACGTGCCCGGCATCTTCACAGCCGAGCAGGTGACGGCCTGGAAGCCGATCGTCAAGGCGGCAAAGGACAAAGGAGCCGCATTCTGGATGCAGCTGTGGCACGCCGGCAGGGCCACCCACAATGGTGCGTCACTATTATATGGCTTCCAAATCGGCAGGATCGGCTGACTCCCACACTATGGTAGCCGCCATGTGTGTTACTTGACAGCTGCTGCCCGATCAAACTGCAGACTACCAGCCGGACGGTGCCCTGCCGGTCGCGCCCTCCGCCTTGGCCATCACCAACGACAAAATTTACGCACCCAAGTCGGGCCAGATGGTCGAGTACCCAGTGCCCAGGGCCCTGGAGGCAACCGAGCTGCCGGCCATCGCAGCTGACTTCGCGCAGGCCGCCCGCAACGCCCTGGCGGCCGGCTTTGACGGCGTCGAGATCCACGCTGCTAATGGTGCTGCGCTGCTGCTAGCCCCAGAGCACCGCCCCTCGTTTTGCTCTGCACAGCCGCCTCATCTCCTGATCCCTGCTGCAGGCTACCTGCTGGACCAGTTCCTGAAGCAGAGCACCAACCAGCGGACCGACCAGTACGGTGGGTCCATCGAGAATCGCATCTGCTTTGTCCTGGAGGTGCCTGCTCCTAGCCACGCCCTCTCTGGTCTAGGCTACGGGAAGGCTGCATGCCTTCATGTCGGCATCACGCCGCCGCTCTGAGCCCCTTGTATATTTTTGTTTCGCGGTCTGCAGGTGGTGGATGCGGTGGTGGCTGCTGTGGGTGATGCTCAATAGGTCGGCATCCGCATTTCGCCCTACGCCACCGTTTTCAACCAATGCCACGAGCCGGACGTGGCATCCACCATCGCGCTGCACAGCCACCTGCTGCGCGAGCTCAGCAGGCGCGGCCTGGCCTATGCGCACATCGTGACTGCCAGAGCCGAAGGCACGCCCCTCCTCCCATCCAGCATCGTTAGACATGTGCAGCGCTGGCACGAGAGGGGCAGGCTTTCAGCCTGCTCATGCACGTTTTCGCTGTGAAGTGTTTGGACAGCCCCTGCCTGCCTGGGAAGTCCCTCCTTCCGAGAAGGTCGAGGTATTGCATGCTTGTGAGCGCCTGGCTGTCATGTGCTGCGCAGGCAGCAGGCACGCCGGGGAGCCCGACCTGGAGGCCAAGCCGCTGGCGCCCTTCCGGGAGGCCTTCACCAGCGGCCGCATCATCGCCGCCGGCGGCTACCTGAAGCAGAGCGCTGAGGAGGAGATCCGCTCCGGCTCGGCAGACCTGGTCGCGTTTGGTGAGCCTCGACTCGTACCGGCAGCAGCACACCTGCAGCGCATGCACTCAATCGCAGGCTCACGTCTGTAACGTGACAAATGCAGGGCGCTGGTGGCTCGCCAACCCGGACTTTGTCGTGCGTCCCTTGCTGCTTAGCTTTCCGCCCATCAGCGCCGCTCGCTGTTGCCTCACAGCACTCCTCTCCTGCAGGAGCGGCTGCGGCAGGACAAGCCGCTCAACCAGTATAACAGGGCCACGTTCTACATTCAGGACCAGCGCACCGGCTACATCGACTACCCCTTCCTCAAGGCAAGCCGGCTGCTGCTTCTGCCTTTTCCAAGTGCCGGTGAATCCGCCTCGCTGTGGCCGCGCCTCACCCAGCAGCTTGCCTGCAGGACATCCCGGCTGACGCCCCCGTTGAGAAGCACTACTCGGGCCAGCTCGTTTTTGCCGCCAACAAGCGGGCCACAGCGGCGCCTTCCGGCTGATGATGTGGGCGCTGAAGCAAAAGTGCTGCGCCCGGTGCTGTTGCTTTGATCAGTACGCAATTAAACTCCTCAGTTGCTCGCATGAATTACTAATGGGCGAGGGGCTAGCATCGTGCTGCCGAAATATTTGTTTGCACGACAAGCTCTTCTGATTGACAGACATGCCCAGGCACGCATTGTGCTGCGCAGCGTTGAACAGTACTGATTTGCTTTGGACCCTGGTCACTTCGTGCTTGCAGCTTGGTCGTGCTTGCAGCTTGCCCTTCGTGCTTCAGGGTAAACATAGGCGCCGCCGCTGCATCCGAGAGACAGCACGCCTCATTGCGGCTGGCTGTTGCCAGCTGATTGCAAGGTGTAACTGCTCAAGCTCTTGCAGCTCTGCAAATGTTTGGGACCGAAAACAGCCTCACTCCCCAGGGAAACCTGGCAGAAGCAGCATCGAGATCTCTCTGCAAGCCACACCACCGCCATGCAGTGCTGCTGTCACCGCACTGCCGCCCGCTCCTCCGATTCGTCCGCCGCCAGAGCAGCGCCCGGCGGCGGTTGGCTCGATTGCGCGCTGACGAGCTCCTGCCCGGCAGCAGCGCCAGTCGCGGCGGCGCGGCGGCGCTTGGGCTCGGGGCTCTCGGCCGCCTCGCCTGCTCGCGCGGGCGTCGCCGGCCGCAGCTCTCTGACTTCCGGCTGCTGCGCTGCAGGCGGCCGGGCATGCCCCCCGTCATCCCCCCCCTCTCAGGGCAGCCGCCCGGCAAGGTAGGCACCAAGCAGAGCTCTTCGCAGCGGCATGCGCAGCAGTGCAGCCGCGCGCTCCGGCGGTGGCAAGCACAGGTGGGCCAGGCGGGAACGCACCGCTCGGGGCGGCAGCGGGCGGCTGCGGGAGCAGGGCCCAGCCGGGGTGGCCGGGCTGCCACCAGGCGTCAAAGGCGCGCTTGCGCATGAGGATGACCCTCACGAGGTCGGCCGCCGGCAGGGCTTCTGTGCTGAGCAGCTCCCCGCCGCCGCCGGCCGCCGCCCGCAGCAGCTCTGCGCGGATTGCGCAGGGAAGAGTGTTTAATATGAAGGCAGAGTCGGGAGCGGAGATCGGGCCTCGGCTCCTTTCTCAGGCTGCCCTGTGAGCATCTACTGGCTGAGAGGAGAGGCGGAGCAGCCTTGTGGTGCTTCTCACCTTGCATGCTGCATCTGTGCCGGCAAAACTTGGCAAAACCTGCGGAGAAAGGGTAAAAGGGGAGGGAGCGGCACCGATGTGGACGTCCAGCAGCTGCACGGCGCCCGCCTGGGCCGGATAAACCAGGCTGTCGCCCAGAAAGTCGGGGTGACCTGCGGCGCGACGTGACACACAGCGCCGCCTCAGGTGCCAGTCGGGCCCTCACACCTGCCTCGCTTGCGCAGAAACCCAGCGCTGAATTGTGGCCGGTTGCTTGCAAGATCGCTTGACAATTTCTGCTCCCCGCAACAGCTGCCAATTGCAGTGCAGAGGAGCCGCAGCGGGTTTGCCAGCGACCAGGCGCTGACATGGAACCTCTTGGGGAAGAAAGTGGCAGAGGCAGCAGGGCTCGGCTGCGGCGGCGCACTCCACACGCGCTTGCGGGCGTCCGGCCAGGCTGTCGCAGCCACGTGCCGCCGCAGCTCCGCCATGCGCGCCGGCGTCAGTCCCAGAGCCCGGCCGAGCTCCGCCCCGTCCGCCGCTTCCAGCAGGCCGTGCAGGTCCCCGACTGCAGACAGACTGGCCTCAGAGACCCTAGAAAACCCTGACTCTACACCCTGCTAGAAAACCCCAACTGCACCAGGTCGCCTCAATCTCAATGCTTGGGAGCTTCCCTGGAAACGCGCCCGCCCTCCCACACACTGCAGCTCGCTTCAGAGGCAGCTGCGAGGAAGCTGCTGGCAGGGAGCGGCACCAGTCTCTGTGCCACCGCCGGCCGGCAGCGGGCCGTGGTAGCCGGCCGCCCTGAGATCCCGCAGCCTGGCGGCCGTCTCCTTGCCGACGCAGACCAGCCTGTCGACCGGATCGCTGGCCAGCGGCACGACCGCCTTCTCGGCGGCCTGCGTGCGCCGCGTCGTGACCTGCGAGGGTTTGCTGGGCGCGTCAGTTACAGCTCCAGCCTGCGGGCTGCGAGCCTGCCCTGCTGCTGAGCCGAGGCCCTCAACACTCGGCTCGGCAGCCGAGGGGGCAGGCAAGTCAGGCTGCCCCGCTTCTGCATTCGAGCGAGGCAGTGCTCTGGCGCGGCGACAGGCTGCAGCGGTGAGAATGCCAGGCTGGGGCCGGGGATGCGCACCACAAAGGGCTCGGAGACCGCGGGCGCGACGCCCGGCAGCGGCTTCAGCTCGGCTGTCACGGCGCGGGCCAGCAGGCGGAAGGGCCTCACTCGGCCGCCCTCGCTCGACTGCGAGCTGTGAGTGGAGCGCACCCCCACGGGCGTCCCGCCGGCCTGCAGCACCGGCTGCCTTGGGTGCTTCAGCCGTCACCAAGCCCAAGTCAGGCTGCATCCGCCTGTGCCTCTGCAGATACCTCCGTTTCCAGTACTCTCTTGCCCACCCTGGCTTGTTCCTGCTCAGGAAGGAAGGAAGCGAGGGGGCGCCGCGCCTGCAGGGCCAGCAGCAGCTGGCCGTCGGGCGCGTGCTTGCCCGGGCAGCCGCGGCCCGGCACCAGCAGCGGCTCGGGCGGCTTCGAGGTCGGGTTCTCCAGCAGCTGCACGCCCTGCAGCTCCTGCTCCCAGCTGCCGGCAGCGCGGCGCGCCCTCCTGCCTGGCGAAGCCGCAATGCGGTCGTAAGCCGTCCCGTCCAGCAGGCACAGCTGCAGCCGCTGGGTCTGTCTCAGGTGAAGTGAGCAAGGCATGTGCAGGACGTTGGAAGCTCGGAGCTGAAAGAATGCCTGGAGCTGGATGTCGTCGCGTGGCAGCTTGGCGACAAGTTCTCCACTGGCAGCTTCGACCAGGCGCACGAGGATGGGCGCTCCGCAGGGAGCCAAGAACACGCGGCGCAGGTTATCAACATACTTCTCGCTGAACTGGCGCTGGCAGCGCTTCCTCGGGTTGTTGCGGCACAGCGGGCAGCTGTGGTCGATGCAGCCCACGTTCCTGCGGCCGGCGGTGCCCCTTGACGGGACCTTGCTCGTTGCCTCTCTTCCTTTGGGAAGCAGACAGCAGTTGCGGCGACACGGATCGTCTGCAAGCAGGAATCCGCGGCTGCAGGCATACTATAGCAGCTTTCCGGCGCTTGCCTTGCCGGTGCCCCACGGGCCAGCCTCCAGCGCCAGGGGTGTGCCATCAACTTCTCAATTGGGCATGAGGCTCTTTTCTTCCAAACTTTGCTGAGCGCGCACACGCCGGCAGAGCAGAGACTGGGCTGAAGCGGTTGAGAAGCGCCTCACACGCAGTCGTGCGTGAAGAGCAGCTTCATCGGCGAGGATGCGCTGGCTCAATCTTCGCATTCGCCACCCAGAGCTTACCAGCAGCAGGTGTTTTCGCAATTCAGTATTGCAGCTGTATGCGCAGGCCGTGTGCGAAGCGAATGCGGGAAAGCGGCGACGGCTGGGAGCGCAGGCGATGCTGTGAGCGAGCAGGGGCGAGCGAACAATGTGCAGAGCCTGCACTTTTTGTTGAGTAATGCTGGAATCGTTGGGTATTTGGAATCCGGGATCAGCAAGCGGCGGGATGATCAACCCCGCCAACCTGAGGGTGAGCAGCTGACGCCCAGGGGGGCCATGTGTGTGCCGGCAGGGCAGACATAGTGACTTCACTAGTCACAGCGGAGCATTCAATCCACTACTGCTGCTGCGCCTGGCGCGGAGGGTGGTAATTTCAAATTTGAATGCGTAGCGGCATGCCTCTTCACAGCAAAGCAGGCAAAGTCTACCCCTCTGCGGCACCAGTGACTGCTGCGCGCGGCACGGCTGTCCAATTCCCTGATTCTGCTCACCAGTGAATCCCCTCCCCTTGGCGCGCTGCAGGCCCACTTGCACTGTGTTGGGCTCAACGTAGCTCAACGAGGGCCCCAGCTGGGTCCGGGGTTTTATTGCGGCACAGCACGGCGTTGGCTACGCCTTTACCCTCCCGCTGCAGTCCCACCCCAATTTTGACATCCCCGCTCTGCGCGACGCCCTTGCTGGCCTCCAGACCGCCGCCTTCCCTGCTGAACCGCCCCACCACTGCGCGGCCTCTAGTGCTGGTGCCATGGCCTGCACCTACCAGGCCTGGTTCTCGCGGCTCCCCTCTGGCCCCAGGCTCTGAGCATTGCTGCGCCCGGGGCACACCCCCCAGAGGCACTTGAAGGCGCTCCTGCGCTTTCGGATGGCCTGCACTTTGCCCAGCAAATAATGTGCAGAGCCTGCACTTTTTGTTGAGTAATGCTGGAATCGTTGGGTATTTGGATGCCGGGAGCAGCAAGCGGCGGTATGATCACCCCCGCCAGCGCAGCGCTGAGCTGGAGCCCTGTATAAGGGTCGGTGAGGCTATGACCTAACACACATTCTTTGCACAAGCCCCAAGCTTGCGTGAGGGAGTCCCGTACACAAGCTCGTAAGCGCAAAGCGCCAGGGCGACGCCCTGACGCTACAATGACCTCGTCATGGAGAAATCGAAACGGCAGCCGATAATAGATCGCCAGCAGCTGTGCGCAAGTCAAGGCTCTGAGGCGGTTGCACGATGGCGCCGAGGCCAGGCCCATACGGTAAGGGAGCAATCAAGGATGGGACTAGGGCTGTGGCGCGAATTCCTGCAACGACCAGAGGACACGCAAAGAGGCGTACCCCGGCTGCTTCGACAAGAACAGCCAGCTGACAGAGGCGCAGGACACGTACGACAAGGACGCCCTGCGCCACCTGGCCTGGTGAGCTGGCGCACTATCATTCGCGGCGCCGGCGTTTTGTGGCTGGCAATGGCTTCCAGAGTCTCAACTGACAGACGTGAACGTGTGCAGGAGCGCTACTGTGAACAATGCTGACAGTTATGAGCGCTTCGCGCCGTAGCTGGAGGCCTTCAGGCTGGATAAAGAGGAGCAGTGGGCGGCGAGGTGCGCTGCCAAGGCGGCTGCCGAGGCGCTGCCGGACGCAGGTCCGGCACAGCTGCTCACGCGCTCGCTTGCGCCGACACACAGGACGGCCCTGCACTCTTGACGTCCGCGTCTGGCTGCGCAGGGGCTGTCGGCCCCGGCAACGCACCGCCGGAGGCAGCGCCGCCCGCCGCCACCGCCGCTCATGGCGAGGGCGAACGGGAGCCCGCTGCCAAGCGGGAGGCCGCGGCGCGCGGCGAGGGACATGCACATCTGTCGACCCTGGACCTGTCCGAGTTGCCGGCTGATGTCATAAAGTCGCTTTACCTGCGCGCCCTGGCCGCCGGCGTTGACGACACTGGCAGCGGCCTGGGGTGCATCGTCACCCGGCTGCCAGACCCGCCGCAGTGCGGCTCGATCCTGTCACTGCTACCCGCCCATCTGCAGATGCGCCTTGCCTGCTGCTGATGTTGATGTGTCCTAACAGAGCCGGCTGCTGCTTGCAGGTACGCAACCGCGTCCATAGGTGACGGCGAGAATAAAAGGTTCCTCCTCCACCAGCTCGCGGCCGTCCACACGGCCCGCAGCACGTGGCCCGCGGCCAAGGTGAAGGAGATGATGAATAAATTGCGGGAGCCACGTCGGGTGGGCAAGGGGGGAGCCCCGAAAGGGACCAACCTGCACTGCTCCCACCTGTGCAATAACCCCGCATGTTTTAGGGCGGAGCACCTCTGCATCGAGAGCCCAGGCGCAAACCTGGCACGCCAGGCGTGCCGCGTGCAGGTCTGCTGCCCGGCCTGCAGCAGAATAAACATCGTCTGCGTGCACGAGCCCAGGTGCCTGGGCCGGCCCGAGGGGCGCTAGGAATTTAGAGTTTAGGGCTTAGTTTTAGTATTAGTAGTTTAGGATGTAGAGTTTACTATTTTTGTGGGTTTCACAGCTTTTTAGGGTTTAGGATTAGGGTACTTTGCCTGCCAGCGTCACAACTGCGATCACAGAAAACATCTTCCGGCGTCCCGGCTGCCCTGTAAATTGGGCGACAGGGGAGCCTGCGAGGCCGCTTGCCTGCTGTCGCCCTCGGCACCGCTTTCGCACAGCCACACGTGGTGCTTGCACTGCTTCTCCCACCACGCCATCGGCGGGTTCAGGCCCGTGGCAACGTTGCTGAATGCGTCCTGCACGCCCCCGTGCCGCCGCTCAAGCGTCCGGCTCCTGCTCGCCGGCAGCGCCAGGCTGCGGCCTGCCGCCGTGAGGGACAGTCCCAGCTCCGCTGCCCGCCCCCGCACGTTGCCAATGGCCTTGATCCCGGCTGTTCCAAAGTGCTGCGTTGCTGAGCGGAAAGCAGCAGTGGCTCGCCCGAGACGCGTATCCGTACGCCTCACCGCCCGCCGATGGCTCCGCCTCCTCGGCTACGCCTCCTGGCGACCAGCAATCAGGCCCGGCAGGATGCACAGCGTGCGCTCCAGTTATCAGCAGTCAGCAGGCGTAGGCACGGGAGTCCCGGTGCTCGGGTGCAGGCATGTGAGTGTCCTTGAACTCCGTACAGCAGCGGCTGCCGATGCAGCCGGCCAGCCACAAGCCAAGCCCCTCCTCCGCTCGCAGCTCCAGAGCTTGGAGTCCGTGGGCTCCTTCAGCTAGCGAGACAGGGAGGCGGAGGCCTCACCGGAAGGCCAGCAGACGTGTCCTGACCGCCACAGGCCGCCTGGCCCGCTAGCCACGCCGCCAGCCCCCGTTCCGCAGCTCCTGCAGCGGCAAAAGTGGGAGCGTATGCCACGGAATCGCATGCCATGCCAAGGGCTCGAGAAAGCCAGGGACGGTGCGCGAGCCTGGGTTGCCGGCTGCAGCTTGATGCGCCCCTCAGCGAAGGCGGCCAGGGTGGTGCCCAGCAGCGGCTGCGGCTCCCGCTGTCGGTCGCTCGCCAGCACATTCAGCAGGGCTGCTGGCGACTGTTTGGTGGCCTTGCCTGCCTAGCTGGCACGGCAGCGGAACACTGCCAATTCTCAGCGCCGTCCTGCACGCTCTGGTGCTGAAATCCCCACAGCACTTGTCGATGCCGCTGCAGCACGCACATCTGCCACGAGGCTGTGCCATGCCTTCTGCGCAGGCCGCATGGTCTTTGCAAAATAGGCGCACATGCTCAGCAGAGCCGTCGCCCGTTTGTACGCCTCCTCCAGCTGCGGCTGCACCTGCACCTGCACGGCACGCCCACAGCCACGTCACAGCTTGGGTGGCCAACGAGCCTACTACAATCTCTGCGGAAACAGCCTGTCCCATGGGCCACATCTGGCAAAAAAAAGCCAGGGCCTGGGACGCGCCTGTGTGCGGCGCACAGCCTGGGCAGTGACAACGGTGTCCAGGTGCTGCCCGCCGGCCGCGCAGCAGCGTCAGCGCCCTCAGCTTGGAGACGGCCTCTGGTTGGGAGGCGAGCTTGACCCAGGCCAACCGGAAGTCTGCTGCCGCCCCAGCCGCACGGCCAGGTCAGGCTGCGTGCTGGCGGCGGCAGCAGCCGCAGGAGGGACAGCGGCGGCACACCACTGCGCCTCGCGCAGGCACTGGATGGTCTCCTTCTCGCCGGAGGGCCCGCAGACGCGGCCGAGCGCGGGAAACAGCTGCTGCCTGCCGCTGTGTGCAGCCGTTCCAAAAACAGCGTTAGATGGGGGACCCCCAGTCACCCGGGGCTGGCAGCCCTCATAGCCTCCAAGGCCTGCTGCCGTGACAGCATCACTCAGCGTTCCCAGCAGCAAACCGAGCGCACCTTGTGCCTGTCTGCCTCCTCACACCCCAGGCCACCCCAGGCCCCTTGGGTCTCAGGACCAGTTGCCTTACAAAGAAGCAATCTCAGCAGCAGCTTACTCAGTAACAGCAGATCTCAGCAGCAGCTCAGCAACAGCAGGTATTCCAGCTGTCTGTCATCTCTCCCCTCACTCGCCAGCAGCAAACACACTGAGCCACCAGTTCAAGGCCTCCTTAGGGGAACATGGCCTGCTGCAGCAGCCCCGTCTCCTCCGGCAGGCCCATCAGCAGGTTGAGGTTCTGCAGCGCCTGGCCAGACGCGCCCTTCACCAGGTTGTCCAGCACTGCAACCCACAGATGCGCGTCAGCCGCAGGCCTCTGCAAAGTTTTCAAGTGAGCCAGGTCTAGCCCCCACCCCGCCAGCAAAGCTCCTGCGCCAGGCGCCCTGGACAACCTGTCCAGCGAGGCAGCAGCCTTCCCCTCACGCCGCAACATTCACTCAGACCGCACGCTCCTGCCGCCCTTCCTTCCTGCCCCAGTGAAAGCCAGCGCTTGAAGCGCAGCATGCCTGCCTCGTGCGGCAGCCTCTCTGCTTGACAGACATGCGTGCATGCAGCCGGGCAGGCGGCCGCACCCGAGATGATGATGGCGCGGCCCGGCAGGCGGTCCTCCGCCACCGCGATCAGATTGAAGTTGGAGCCGCGCACGTGCCGCGTGTGTGGCGTCTGCCCCTTGGGCAGCACGTGCACAAACGTCTCCTGCGCGTACCTCGCCTGCAGCAGTGTCACGCCTTAGCAACTCGAGTCCAGGCTGCTGTCGTTCCTCAGCACTGGCACTTGGTAGAAACACGCAGCCTTTGAAGGGATCGAGCCGCCTCCAGCTGCTGCTGTCTGCTTTGGGGAGTCAGGACCCCATGCTGGGCTGTGTGGAGGCAGCGCTCAGCGGCTCTTTGCAGGAACAGCTGGCGCTTGTTGTTCCTGGCTGACAGGCAAGCCTGGAAACGGCGCAGCGGTGGCACGAGGCAAGCCGGCCTGCTGCCAGCGCACGCAGCCTGCCTGCCTGCCTGCGCCAGAGGCCCCGCTGAGGTAGCGGGCTGGGCCATTAGGCAGGCTTGGAGCAGCTCCTCAGGGCGGCTGGAGAGGGGCAGGAAGGCGGGCCTGCAGGTGGGAGCGCAGGTCGTCTGCTGTTGTCCCCTCGGCCAGGCGGACGTAGATGGTGGACTGCATGCCGCGACTCATCGGCATGAGATGCGGCGTGAAGCTGACGCGGACGTCCGCGCCCGCCGCCTCGCTCAGGCCCTGCCAGGGGCATTCAGCCTGGTCTCACGCGCCGCTGTGAATGAGCTCTGTTGGACGAAGCTGCGAGGCTGCTGGTGCAGCCACGAGTCGGGAGCGGCGGCGCTGCTGGCGGCCTCGCAGCCCCGCACAATCCAGCTGTTGGCAGACGGGATCAGGAGGGACAGAGCGTTCTCATGTGGAGTCTTTCGCTGCTGTTGGAGTATGCAACACCAGCGCCCCAAGGCAAGGCGAGTCGCGGTTTCCAGCATGGGTAGCCGCCGGGAGGCGGGCGGCACGCCTGCTCGATCTCGGGCATGTGGCGGTGTCGCGTCACGCCGTAACTGTTGATGCCCTCCGCGATCTCCGTGTACAGCAGGTTCTGCTTGGCGGAGCGGCCGGCGCCCGAGACGCCCGACTTGGCGTCGATGATGATGTCATCCTTCTGGATGAGGCCCGCCTGCGGCGCGGACAGAGGGCTCTCAGGGTCCGGGGCGGGTGCCCAGAGTCGGGGTGGGAGCAGGAGGGAGAAGCATTCCGTGCTGACAGGCAGGCAGGAAGGGAGGGCGGGCTTCCCTGGCCTCTTCTGGCCAGTGCCAGGCCAAGGAGGCAAGCAGCATCAGCAGCCAGCAGCAGCAGCAGCAGCATGGGGCGCACTTAGGAAGCGTTTGCTGGCAGGCTGTCCACGGCAGCTCTGTGGCTGCTGTGCTGGGCAACCCGCTGGCTGCCTTGCGACTGGGAGGCGCTGCTGCTGCGATCAACACACTGTAGTGTCGTGGGGAGGGAGAGCCTGCCTGCAGCAGCGGGTAGAGCGGCAGCTGCACCGAGGTCGGGTAGCAGCCCGGGTTGGCGACCAGCCGCGCGCCCTTCACCTGCTCCCGGTAGATCTCCGTCAGGCCGTAGACCGCCTCCTTCTGCAGCTCCGGCGCCAGATGTTCACCGCCGTACCTGCCGACAAGCGAGCATGCGTCTGTCACAGAGCGGCAGCTGGAGCCAGCGTTGGATGCTGCATGCTTGCTCGTGGCAATGCTCACAAGAGCTCTGCCGTGCGCGTTCAGAAGCCAGCAAGGTCGTTTAAAAGCAAGCACGCCAAGGACCTCGTCAGAATTCGAAAAAGTGGCGGGAAGAGGAGGACACGGCGTGCCACTCGGCATACGTGTCCACGTTGCGCAGACGAAAGTCGGCCGACAGGTCCACGACCTTGACGTGCTTGGGCAGCGCTGCCAGCGTGCCCTGCGTCGTCGCGTGCGGCAGGCAGCAGAAGGCGGCGTCAACTTCATCCCAGTTGACGTCGCCAATTTTGACCAGCTTGGGCACGTTCGTCGCGGTCACCAGGTGGGGAAACACCTCGCTGAACTCCTGCGCGCGCGAAACGGGCAAGCTGCGCTAGCACAAGAGGCTGTGCGAGCCTGGAGCATTCAAACGGCGTTGTGATGCCTGGGGGTCAGGTGGCAGCCCACCTTGCCGGCCTGGCTCTCGCCCGTCAGTGTGGTCACGCGGAAGGTCGGGTGCAGCGCCAGCAGGCGCACCACCTCCTCGCCCGTGTAACCGCTGGCGCCCAGCACGGCGATGCGAGTCTTGTCGCCTGCCGAAGCGCCCGTCGTCGCGGGGCTCGGCGCCTGCGTGCGGCAGCAGTCGATAAGACCCGCTGATGATCGAGGCAGCGCGTCGTCAGACGCCCAGCCAGGCGGTCGTCAGGTTTGCACATGCACGACCACTGCCTCGATGCGGATAGCCTCGATTTCGAAATTCCAGCCGCAAAAGGCGCGGTGATGCTGAGTTCAATGGAGCGCTACGCGGCCTGAAGCCTCAAAAACGTGCGCGACGGCCACCCGCGTGTATCTAACAGCGGACCCAGGACCGATGCAGGCCCACAAGAAGAGAGCAAACGCGAGCTGCACACGTACCAATACATTTGCATGCAACTTTGCTGATTGAAAACGATGGCAGAAGATCGCCCACCACAGGCGTGGAGACGGCCGCGCAGCGCATGCGACGAGCCGCTTGCCGCGCTGCCGGCCGCGCGCCGGGGGCGCAGTCGCCCGCTCTCGCCGTCAGCCTCCCCTGCATGATGCTTATTAGCTGTGTGCCAAACGACCGGCGGGTCGTGTGTCTCAGCTGCGGGGATGCAACCCTAAGCCCCTTGCTGCTGGCACCAAATGGGCATTGTTGAGCAGCGCTTACAGCGTGGCCGCCGGTCAGGGCAGTGCTCAATTTCCAAAGCTTTTTCCAAGGTCTCGTTCGTGGAGGGGGTGTCCTCGGTGCCGCAGTCCAGGCAGTCGCAAAATCACGGGGTCCAGGACTGTGGGTGCGCCCGCGCCCAGGGGGGGGCTCCAAAACGCGGCGCCTGTGGCGGCGCCGCAGCCAGCGGCGGGGGGCATCAAAAGGTGGGCGTTTCAGGCAGGGACGGGCAACTCCAGGGGGCAGCGAACAGGACCAAGGCTCGGGCCGAAAGACAGAGCGCGGTGGGGGCGCCCCCGCGGCCGCCTGTGCAGCGGTGCGGGTGCGCGGCAGCAGCAGCGTCCGGGCGTCAGCTCGGGCAGGCAATCCGCTCGCAGCCGGGGCCAGAGCCTATGGTACAGAGCCTACAGCCGACGTGCGTCTGTGTGTGGTGTGGGTCTGGTTACGTCGTTGTGTCTGTCTTTCTGCTTATTTGCGTGTGTGTGTGCGTCCAGATGGCAGCCAGCTGGCCTAGAGCAGCAGCGCGTCCTCCTCAGGCTCCTCGCCCGCATCCTCGCCAGGCCCCTCCGCGGGCGCCTCCGCCTTGACAAAGCGCCCCTTTACTCGCGGCCTGCAGCCGCCACAGCAGCAGCCCCGCGCTCAGCCGCCGATCCCTGCTGCGTTCACAGGCCAGCCAGCCGGCGAGCGCCGCAGGAGGGGAGGGGGGCTTCCGCACCGCTTGTCTGCGTTGACCTTCCGCTTGTGGTATCGGATCGTCTTGGAAAACAGCCGCCGCCGCTTCTTCTCGCGGTACCGCTCCAGGCACTCTGCGCGGCTGCCGGCCTCCTCGCCACCCGGCCCCGGCCCGGCGCCTGCAAGGCCACGGGACAGGCACCCGTCTGATACGCTCCCTCTGACGGCACCCCACGGCCGTCGAGGGGACTGCAGAGGGGGAATGAACGCTGCGCGCGGGCGCTCCACTCAGAGGCCTCTCCAGGCACACCAGCGACATCGAAACACAGTGGCGAAAGGAGGCAAGGCGGCAGGGGAGGGGCGCGCACCCGCGGCTGCCAGGGAGTCCATCCGCCCCTGGCTGCGCAGCTCCTCCCCCGCGGCGGCCGCGAGGTCCCGCGCCTGCTGGAAGTGGGTGGCCGCGCTCTGCAGGCGGCGGTCGAGGGGTTAGTCGCATCAGTCATCCTGCGGTCCAAGGAAGCGGCGCTGGGCGGGGCAGCTGTTAGGCCGGGTGCCTGGCATGCGCACTCCCAGGGGATTGATAGGGAGGGGGGGCGCACCACGCCGGTGGAAAACGGCGAGGGCCGCGGCTGCGCGGTGGGAGAGACCGGCAGCGAGCCGGGCGGGCTGGCTCCGGCAGCACGCGCCGCCGGCCGCCGCTGCTGCTGCTGCTGCAGGCGGAGCAGGCGGAAGGCGTCAGGGGCGGGCTGTCGGCTCGGCGCTTGAGCAAGGTCCGGACCCGGCAGGAAGGCAGCACGGCTCGGCAGCGGGCAGGGAGGGGAGGGGGGAGGGGTGCCTGCGCCTCTGCGCCCGCCTCACAGGGCGGAGCGTCCGGTGGGAAGACCGTGGCCGTGCCTCCGCTCGCCAGCGAGGTCTCTGCGGGCGGGCGGGGGAGAGTCAAGCAGCCGGCCGCGCGGCGCCCGGGCCGCAGGAGGAGCTCCGGCAGAGCGCCCACTGAGTGTGATGAGATCGAAAGTGAAGCAGGGAACCCAGGCGAAGCTGCGATGCCGAAAACGCCGCAGATGGCGGGACGTCGGCGGGACAAACGGAGGCGGAGGGCGAGAAATGAGATCAGACTCGTGCGAGCGTCCTGCCAACAGGCAGGGCAGGCCTCGCAGCCGCGCTTGGGTCCCCTGAGAGGGGGCCGCAGCGACCTCACACGCGCAAGACGGAAACGCGATTCGCGCGCCGGAATGTTCCACGTTTCCAAAACCATGCGTCTCAAAAGCCTTTTATTTTCAAATTATTATTATCGTTATCATCATCACCATTATATCGTTATTGTTAAACAATCACAGCCAGCCGCGCTGCGCTGCGCCGCCTGTGCCTCCCGAGAGGAGCCGGGCGGGAGCGCGCCTGCTGGGTCGCAGGCGCTGCCGCCGTAGCCCCAGCCCTGCAGGTCGATCGGCGCGTCCGCGTCCAGCCCCAGCGACAGCTGCAGCCGGCTCTGCTGCAGCACCGGCAGGTGCAGCATGTCGCCTGCGGGCAGAGCGCGGAAAATCGGCCTTGCTCGGGCGCGCACCGGGGCGGCAGCAGCGCCCAGGGTACCCTCCCCCCCCTCGCCACGCAGCAGTCGTAGCAGGTTCGATGAGGGTGGAGGGGCGGCTGAGGCCGGCAAGGGCGCCCAGGGCAGCTGCAGGCGCAGGCCCCGGCAAAGCCGACACCCACGACGGCTAGGTCGCGTCGGAGCAGTTACAGCTACTCTGTTACGGTCGGGCGGAAGTTACACAGCTCGTCTTCAAAGCGCCTGTGCAAAACACATCCGCACCGAAGGAAGCCTCCTGGTGGGGGAAAAGGCGCCTGCGAAACCGCCGGGAGGGGCGGACGCGCCTGGCGGAAAGTGATCCCTGCGGCGAGTGGACGGGCGGAAGGGCCCCGCCGCCTCGCCCGCGTGCCGCCGCCCGGCAAAGGCCGCCTGGATGCTGTCATTAGTCATGCCGAGCGACACCGGCGGCAGCCTGCGGGCAGCGCATGCGGGAGTGAGGCGGGGCTGAGGCCCCCGCCGCCCCTGCTGCAGGCTGCCGATCCGGGAGGCTGCAGGGCGCCTCTTTCGACCGGCGGAGCCGCAGAGCGACAGTCGCGCAGGCGGCAGATGAGTAAGCGCTAGATCAGCAAGCGCTAGATTAGTCAGCGGCGGTTCGGCGAGGGCCGGGGGGCCGCGCACCGCGGCTGCTGCGTGCCGGCGTCGGCGCCCAGCGAGGGGTGGGGGATGAGTCCGAGCCCGTCGACCTCCTCCCAGCCGGCGGCGGGGCCGCGCGGCGGCGGCAGCAGCTGCGCCATGCGAGCCTCGTACAGCTGCACCGCGGAGCCGCCGGCCTCCTGCTTCACGCCTGCAGGCCCGCCCGCCCGCGCCCCTCTCACACCCACACAGCAGCAAAGGGAGTTCAGGTCCCGACTGGGGAGTGGCGGATCGATCAGGCTGGACAGCGGCCGTGCTGTGCGCCTTTTGCCGCAGACGCGGGTTCGGCCCTCCACAAAGCATCGCCCTTGTTTCAACCTGCCCGTGAGTAGATGGAACGGCGGCGGCGGGCGGCGAGGAGCCGCACCGCAGCGCTGCTGCTGCTGCGCGATGCTGGGCAGCCCCGAGGGCGGCGAGGGCGCGCGCTGCGGCCGGTCCCCGCTGCCGCCGCCGCCCCACAGGCCGACGCCTTGCGCCTGCTCCAGCATGGTCGCAAACCAGTCCGGCTGCGAGTGCATGCCCGGGATGGGCCCGGCGCCGCCGCTCTCCGCTCGGGGCGCGCCCTGCAGCAGCCGCGGGGAGGGCGCGGCTCAGAGGCAGCCGGGCGGCGAGAGTCTGGTGCGGAGGCGCAGCCTGCCGATGCGGGCAAGATGGAGTCTCTGGGGTGACGAGGCTTGCCTCTTTCTTCCGTTTCTCCAGGAGAAATGCGCACAACAGGCTGCCTGTGGCGGGTGACATCTTCAATTCCCCAATCAACTTTCTGGGAGATTTTTCCAGCTTCCATCCTTGTCAATAGGGCAGCTGCCAGACGCCTTGACAGCAGTCAATGGGCAGCGTTTCCCCTTCGCTGGGGGGCAGAGGCTGGGGAAAGAGGGGGCGTGTGTGTGCCTGGCAGGCGCCGGCGGGGCTGGCATCCGGCAGGCCGCCGGCAAAGCCCGGCAGCGGCGCCGAGGGGAAGCTGTCCTCGAGCGTCTGGCTGACGGTGGAGCGCAGACCCTGAAAGCAGGGTTCAAAGGTGGCGTCAGTTACAACTCCCAACCATCAGCAGCTGCCAGCAGCAATACTGCACTCCTTACGAGTTTGATCTGCTCTTTGGATTTCAGCGGTCATCAGCAGAAGCCCGGTCATTCGGCCGGGAGCGTGCCTGCGAGCCGTCTCGGCCGGGCATGCCGACATCTGCCGGCTCCATCAGCTCCGCGGCCGCCCGCTGGCAGGGGGAGCCGCGCCGCGAGTCCAGATCGACCATCGGCACCTGCGAGGAAAACAATCCATCCTTTGTTTTTGCCGCAGGCCCCGGCAGCACTGGCCCTTGGCCAGGCAGGCAGCTCTGCGGCTCATGGCCCCTTTTTGCATGCCACAGCTGGCCCCTCCCTGCAGCAAACGCCACGGAACCCCCCTTCCAGCCTCCCAACTCGACAGGCGCCCCAGGCACCTGCAACATCCACCCTCCCCTGATCCAGGAAACACAATGTTGCGGCATAAAGCCGCCCCTCACCGGCACACTGCCGGCAGCGCAGGGGATGTTTGTGTGCATGCTTGATGCTCAAGAGCAGTAGCAGTTTCCCAGACTGCCGCTCCTGGCCGGCCATGCGCAGGCAGTGCCAGCCTCTTGAACTGGCCTGGGGCCGGACCTGCGCGTCCAACATCTGCTGCAGACTGCTGCCGGGTGTGAGCGCCGGCGGCGCGTGCGCGCGCGACTGCCGCGGCGCCAGAGCACTGTCTGCCGAGGCCGCGCTGCTCAGGCCGAAAAAGGGAGAAAACGTCGTCACGCTGGCCACCTGTGCGCGCCATGCCGAGTCTGGTCAGCATCGGAGCTTGCCCGACGCTGCTGGCCGGATGATAGGCCTGGCCGGGTGCCCGACCTTGAGGCAGGGTGCCTGCTGCGGCTCCGGCTGCTCGTGCAGCTGCGGGCAGACGGCGGGAGCATCCGTCCGTGCGGTGCCTTCCGAGGCGCAGGACGGCTCATGGCAGCCGCTCGGCTGCGCCTCGTAGCTGCTGTCCCACCTGCGGCCGCCGCCGGCGGTGAGCAGCTGGGCAGCTGCCTGCTGGCGATAGCGCCCCTGGAACCCGAGTGTGCTGCGGGCTGCCTGGCAGCTTGCACCCCTAACAATGGGGCTGGACCCCTTGGGGCCCGTCCGCTGGACTGATGCGGGCCCGCCGGTCGCCCAGATGCTCCCGAGACGGGCGCGATCCGGCGAATGTGCGATTCCAGGGTGGCGCTGCCGCGCGCAGCCGGACGGTGCCGCTGGGGGCGGCCTGGGGGGGCCCACGACGCGGCGAACGGGCCTCCGGGGCCGCTGGCGGGCCGCCTAGTAAATATCACGGTTCCGGAAGAAATCTCCGACACGATGTATGTCTTCGTTTGCGGCCGCCCAGCGCGCTGTTCGAGGCTGTGGGGGCGGCCACGACCCCGGCATGGAACAAACACGGCGATGGCAGGGGGCCGGCGCCGCCAGACCGCTCATGGTGCCTGAGAGGGCCGGGCTTGAAAATGCCGCCCGATGTCTGGCAGGAGCCCTCGAGGGCGGCCCGTTCGGGGCGGGGCAGGGGCATTGGAGGGGCACCTGGCGCCGCAATCCAAGCTGTCCGCCAGCTGCTGCTCCTGCTGCTGCTTGCGTCCTCCTCCCATAAGAGCGTCCTCAGCCTGCAGCTGCCAGCCCACGGCTCCGCAAGGTGCCAATGTACCTTGAACGCAGCCCGGCACCTCAATAAGGCTGCGGGCCCCCCGCCTCCGGGCCCGCCGGGAGGCCTCCCGGCTTGCCCTGGCTCCCGATGTCATCTGCTCATCGACAGCGGCCCTCGGGCGGCCAGCCCCGCTTGCGCCCGCACGCCTGATGGGCACCGCATCACAGGCGGGATGGCCACTCACCGCCGGCCCGCATCGGGCTGCTCTTAGGTCGGGTCAAGGTGTCGGTCCGAGTGCCCAGGTCACTCTCGGTCAGAGCGGAAACAATCGGTCAACTCCTCAACGTCCTCCTCGAAGCCGAGACTTGAGAAGCCTGGTGCCAGGTCGCCTCATTGTGAGCTGGGAGTGGTGACAACCTGTCAAAAGGAACTCGGCGTGATCCGAGTTTTAGCCAGTGAACTGACTTGTGCGGAGTGATGGTCGCCACGCAGCTGCAGCGCGCGCCCTTTGTGGCGGCCCGCCCTGGCGGTGCGGCGCCGCGGCGGTGTCTGGCCGTCGCCCGGGCGCAGTCCGAGTCTGGTGCGCCTCCCTCGGTCCCTGCGCGCCCGAACTCGGTGATCGAGCGCTGATGCAGCGATGCCGTGATGGCACACGACTGCCGAACTGCTCGGTCACCGAGCTGGGAGCCATCGGCCACACAGACCGCAACTCGCTGAAGCATCCGCGGGCAGAAGAGGGCCTCGCGGCGGGTGATTTGCGAGAGACAGCATGATCATCGCAATGCCAGCGTCGCTGTGGCCCCGCGGCGGCGGCGCGAGCCTGTCGGCGCCCGCGCTCGCATGCGTCTCCGCGGTCGGCGTGCTGCCACCGTGCAAATTTCGCTGCCGCTAAGCAGGCTTTCGGGGCCTGTTTGCGCGGCATAACTCATGCTCTCCCGTAACCCGGTCAGCCGGCGGCTGGTCTCGCCAGCGGGCCGGTGGGGAACGCACGAAGCGCGATCCTGCATGTCACTCAGCAAGCCGAGCCTGTGGGTCCAGTCCGTTCGGGCCAGACGCAGACCCGCGCACACACCTGCAGTGCTGGCACCCCAAGGCGGCTCAGCCGACTGGCTGCCTTACTGGCTGCAGGCGCACAGGGCAATATGGCCGTGCGGTTGCTGGCGGCGGGCCTGGCGGCCACCGCGCTCGTCGCGGCGCCCAGCATAGCGGACGCCAAGGTCGTGCTGGAGCAGCCCAAGGTCAAGAAGGTGCCCCTCTCCTCCCCTGCTGCGCCGCGCCGCGCTGCGCTGCCCATGCTGGCCCCCTGCTTTCCTGCCCGCCTCTGGCCTTTCTCCCTGTCCAAGCCGGCTCTTCCTTCCAAGCGCAACAGCATTCTAGCCTGCAGCTTCAGGCCCTACCTCACCCCCCAGCCCGCGCACCCATGCAGGTGTTCCAGGGCAAGAGCCAGGAGTCGGCCCCGGCGGAGGACAGCAGCAACAGCGGCGGCGGCGGCGGCCCGAGCCTGCCCTCCTTCTCGGCGCCCAACCTGTCCGGCCTGAACGTGTCGCCGCCGGACTTCCTGGACCCCCGCACCGTCGCGCTGCCAGGTCTGCGCTCTTTTCCGCCTTCGTGACCCCCTTGAATCTTCACATGAACTTCGCTCCCCCGTTGCCCACCTGCTGCACCGGCCTTGCCTGCGACGGGCAACGCCGCCGCTGCAGCAAGGGCCGCTCTGCCTGCCGCTCTGTCGCGCGACGCCCGCTTCGCGACAGCGTGCCCATCATGCTGCCCCCTTGTTGCAGCCGTCCTCGCCACCCGAGTCCCCGGCAGCAAACTGCCGCGCACCCGCAGCTGCATGCCGGCAGCCAGCCGAGCCCTGCCCTGCCTGCAGGCTCCATCCTGGCGATCGCGGGCGCCGGCTTTGCGGCGTACCAGCTGGACCCGGGCTTCAGGGAGATGATGCGGGAGGCCATGGTGAAGGCGAGGCCCCTCCCTCCCGCTCTGCTGCCCGGATCCCACTGCAGCATGCGCCTCATGTTGTCGCTGCTGCATGCGCTCACTGGCTCAGTCGTCCAGCACCAGAGCAACTCCTTGCCGCCTCCTGCAGCCCCCAAGAGCAGAAGCCCCTTGCCGGCTGCAGGACTCCAACGGCTTTGCTGGCTACGAGGGCGAGGTGAAGGGCGACAAGTACGCTGCCTACACCTATGCCGCCCTCAAGGGCGGCGGCAAGGCCGGCGGCACCAAGAAGGCGCGCTGCCCCTGTCTGCTCTTTATCACAAGGGCGCTAGTCAGGATGCCCGAGGGATGGGCACGCTTGTGGCGAGCTCACTGATGCGTCTCACCAGTCAGCAGGAGGCTGGCCGTTGGGGGCCTCAACTTTGCAGCGGCAGCCTGACTGTGGGAGGTGGGGGGTGGCACCCTCCAGAGCTGCGCGATGATGCTGCAGCTTGCATCGAAAGCAGCCCATGGCCGGGCGGCGCCGCCTGACTGAGGTTGTCGCAGACTGAGCTCTTCTCTGGGGCCGCGCAGATCATCAGCAAGCAGGCGAACAAGGGCGGCAAGAAGACCAAGGGCGGCATTTTTGGCGGTGGCATCCGCAAGTAGGCCGGCCGGCGGTCGTGCTCTGGACTAGGTGTGACACGCACCAGCGTCCAGATGGGCGCAGGGTGCCTATAAAGCCTGTAGCCTGTCATATGAAGCAGCTGTCCCTGTCTCTGTCTTCGGGCAGTGATCAAGATACAGGACGAGCACAGCTGCCAGACCATTCCGATTGCCGACCTGCCTCGCGGAGCAGCTTGCAAAGCAGGAAGTGCACGCAAGACAGCCATCGCATCCTTGCGCGGGAGTAAACGCGCTCTGGCGATAGCTGCACAGCACTAAGGGACTCTGCAAGCAGCTACGCACCGCGATCGCACCAAGCTGCGCGGTCGTTCGGGCCAGGCGGCCGCATGGCGGCACCCGATGCCGCGCAACAGCTGGAGCCGGACGCCTTCAAGCGCCTGTATCCGCAGCACTTCTACCGCAAATTCGTAGAGAGCGGCGTTCGGCCTGATGGGCGGCCCTTTGGGCGTGCGCGGCCGACGACCATCGGCCTGCGCGCCGTCGAGACGACAGACGCGTCTGCGCTGGTCAAGGTCGGCAACACCAGCGTGCTGGCTGGCATCAAGCTCGAGGTGCTGCTCCCGGCCTTGTTGGCTGCCCCCTCCAAGCCCACTGAAGGCACCAGCGAATCGAGCACACAAGTGGATGTGATGCAGGTGCTGGTGCCCAGTGACGCCAGTGCAGCCGAGGGCCAGCTTGTCGTGAATGTGGAGATGGCGCCACTCGCTTCCAAAGCCGCACGCCCCGGTCGGCCGTCCGACGCCGCAGCCTGCTGCACGGAACAGGCATGCCAGCTGCCACTCCTTGACGCTCTCTCCCTCCGTTCCGCGGCTAATGAACGTGGCCGGGCATCATAGGTGCGCCGGCTGCTGAAGGCATCGGGGGCAGTGGACCTCGGCAAGCTGGCCATCGCTGGCGGCAAGGCGGCCTGGGTCGCCTACCTGGACATGTACATCCTGGACGCGGACGGCTGCCTGCTGGACGCCTGCCTGCTGGCCGCCGTCTCTGCGCTCGCCAGCCTGCGCGAGCTGCCCAGCATGACAGTATCTGCGGACGGCAAGGCGCGCTTCCCAGCCTGGGCCATTGCAGACTCGCACGCCCAGTTTTCATGCTTTGCCTCCAGCATCTCCATGTCCTGAGATAGCAGCCTGCAAGAATCCTTCAACAATCAACAGCTCAGCGATGTGTGCAGGTCGAGGCGGCCCCATCGGGCACAGTCAGTCTGGATAACGGCGCCGGGCTGCTGAGGCGAGATCGGGCGCCCTTTGCGCTCACGTGCGGCCTGCATGGGGACAAGCTGATGGTGGACCCCACGGCAGAGGAAGAGGCCCTGATGGATGCGACAGTCACTGCCACTGTCAGCCCCTCAGGGCAAGTCACAGGTGCCCCCCTTTGGCTGCACTCTACTCCTCCTGCTGCCTGCTGGGGGCTCTTCCCAGCCCTGGCTTGCGGCGGCCGCAGGAGTCTTCAAACCGGGCGGAGCGGCAGAGGCTGGGACGGTTCTCACGCAGGACTGCATCGCGGCCGCGCAGCTGCGCTGCCAGGAGACCGGCGGGTTGCTTGACGCTGCGCTGAAAGGCGCCGACTGAGACAGCCACAGCCTGCGAGTGAATGTGCTGCGTATGGCACAGCAGCCAGGCTTTTCTTGCTGTGACTGAGCACTGACTAGCTCTGGCGCATGCCTGGTCAGATCGGGTCGAAAGCGACCTAAGCGATAGGGTGTGGGTTGCTGTTGCGAAAGTTTTTCATAAGCGAGCTCGCCATCTGCTGCACTCGCAATTTCCTGCAGGAAGTCCGATCAAGCAGCAGTTGGGCAAAACGCGTTGTCGGCATCTTCCGACACTTCCGATTTCACTGCGGCGGCCCGCGGTTTTCTCGCACAGTTGACGCCAGGGAACAGCGTGACTAGATACTACAGCTACAGGGAAATCGCCGGCATGACGTCCCGGCTCCCGGCTGGCGGCGCCAAGCTGCCCGGGCAGCGCTGCAGCAACCGCCTGGCACAGAGGCACGGTGCTTCCAAGGGGCCCACACGCAGCCGAGAAGGACCCGGTATGTCTTGGCGCATCTTGACGCCCGGGCACTGCAGGACACACACGCTGCGGTCACACCGACGGCGATTGGCATGCCGCGCTGCCGCTGGCGACGTGCTGCTGGAGGTCAAGGACCTGCATGCTCGCGTGGTCGGCGAGGAGCGCCAGATCCTGCAAGGCGTCAACCTGACCATCCGCGAGGGCGAGGTCTGCACCTCTTCTCTTGCTACAATTTCATGTGTGTTTCAACTGCATTGCATCTCGAGTGCTTGGCTGATCACTGTTGCCGCACGCAGACGCACGCCATCATGGGCAAGAACGGCTCCGGCAAATCGACGCTGTCCAAGTGCCTGGTGGGCCATCCGGACTATGAGGTGACACAGGGCTCCGGTGCGCATCCCTGTCGAGGCTTCCTCTCACTTAGTGCCAACAGAAGCTGGACCCTCAGCGCGGTCCCTGGCCCCCTGCTGATGCAGCCACGTACAAGGGCCAGGACCTGCTGGCGCTAGAGCCTGAGGAGCGCGCCCGCTCCGGCCTCTTCATGAGGTCGGCACAACCTCTGCATCCCCCAGATCTCGTCAGTGTCTGCTGCGCGTGCTTGGCAGCAACCCCAAATGAGGCTCCCTCCCTCTTCCTGCCTTGACAGCTGCTGACTTTGAGAAGGACCTCCGCTGCTGCAGCTTCCAGTCGCCGGTCGAGATCCCGGGCGTCTCCAACAGCGAGTTCCTGCGCCTGGCCGCCAACACCAAGCGGAAGGCCGCCGGCCAGCCGGAGCTCGACCCGATGGAGTTCTTCGGCTTCATCGTGCCAAAGGTCCGCCGATTTTCCCAGGCCGTTAGTTTGAATCATTTTTTTGAACTTGGGTCACTACCGAGGCCGATTGTCCGCCCCTTTCTTCCTTGCGCAGCTTGGCAGCGTCTGCAAGCAGGGAGTGCTGCCCCTTTTGCTGGTCAATCAGCAAAGCCTGGCGCTGCTGCGCGCGGGGGCGCTCTTATCGGCCCGCCGGGTCAGAGTGCCGACTTGCCTGATGTGCCACGCCTGCAGCTGAACGATCTGAAGATGGACCTCGGCTTCCTGGACCGAGACGTCAACACCGGCTTCAGTGTGAGACATCACTCCGCCTCCGCAGCAGCTGCCAGGCGCTGGCAGGAGCTGCCTTGGATGTTGGCCTCACTCGGATCGCTGATGTCCGCCGCAGGGAGGCGAGAAGAAGCGGAACGAGATCCTGCAGCTGGCCGTCCTGGAGGCAGGCCGCCCCAGCCCCTGCTGCCCCGGGCAGTGGTCGAGCCTGTCTCGAAGCCGCAGCACACCCGATCTTTCTGCCGTCCGATTTCGGAAAATTCAGCGGGCGTTTCGAGATTCGAATTTTGGCGGGAACTAGGCGAGGAACCTTGGGCCGGCGGGAAGCTCGAGCCTTGGCCCTGCGCGTGCAGGCGGACCTCTCGATCCTGGACGAGATCGACTCGGGGCTGGATGTGGACGCGCTGCGGGAGGTGGCGACGGCAGTCAACGGCCTGCGCAAGCAGGAGACCGCCACCCTCATGGTCACCCATTATCAAGTAAGAGCCTCCTGCCACACATGCGCTCCAGAGGCCTCGCGTTGTGTACGGGGCATGCCACTTTTCGAGGAAAAAATCGAAGGGCAGCAGCCGACGGCCCGCTGCATTCATGTCTTGAGCCTCCCGCTGCCTGCGACTTGCAGCAGCAGCAGCAGCAGCAGGGAAAACCTAGATGGATTGCAGGGCCCACGTCGCGTCCTTGCAGCGCCTCCACGAGCTTCTGCTGTGACTGACGTGGCTGTGTGTAACTGCCGCAGCGGCTGCTGAACTACATAACTCCCGAGCGCGTGCACGTCATGGAGGCCGGCCGCATCATCTACAGCGGCGGCATGGAGGTCGCGGGCGTGCTGGAGCAGGACGGCTACGAAGGCGTCAGGCGGCTCATGGAGCAGGGCCAGCCGCAGCCGGCGGCCGTCGCCTGAGCTGCCGGCAGCTGAGCAGTCAACAGCGCCCTGCCTGTTATTCTCGCGCGTTGCGAGCCTGCTTGAAGCCAGTCAGCAGGACATGCAGCGCTTGCAACAGGCTCCTCTCTGTGCGCTGCCCCTGGCCGAGTGAGTGCTGCTTGGCCTGTCTGGGTGCGGCGTGGCACTGTTTTGTTACTTATGGGCCACAAGCAGAAGGCACGCTGGCAACTGACGCTGTCGCAGGAGGCTCGTCGGCGCTGGCCAGGCGTGACCCAGGCCAAAAAGAGAGCACCGAAAAATCCCGCACTCGCCTGTTACAGTGTGTTGCATCTGTTGCAGTGTGTTGCTGGGTCGCGTGGATGCCACCAGGGCACCAGCGCCTCTTTGGCACGGACGAAACGACCCAGACGGGAACGCGTCAGAGCGCAGCAAAGCAAGGGAACAGGCGTCCGACTCAGAGCGTGGTGGCCAGCAGCTGCTCGATCTGCTCGGGGGTGTACTCGTTCTGCTGCAGGTAATCGACCATCTGGCGCAGGGAGCCGTCGGCGGTGAGGCCCAGCAGGGACGGCCGCTGCAGCACTGTGCGGTCGGGCGCCTGGATGCCCAGCTCCCGCAGGTAGGCGAAGAAGGGCTGCAGGCGCTCGGAGGGGGAGTAGCACAGCACGGCCGGGTGCTCCACGATCACCTGTGCGTGTCCGGAGCTGTCTCTTGGCGGGCTGCTGAGCCGCTTTGAACAAGGCGTTTCGGCAGCTGCCTCGCACTGCAACGCGAGTGCTGTCGGATGCACAGCCGACGAGTGGAAGGCAGCTGCCGCTCGGGCAGGGCAGGCGTGTCAGCATCCTTCAGAGGCGGAAAGTATCAGCTGGCCTGACAAGGGCAGCTGGGTGGGGACAAAAAGGTGTGTGTGCTTGCAGCATTTGAAAACCAGGAGGCACCTTTGCGACCTCCTCCTGGGAGAAGCCCTGGGCCAACAGGAAGTCCAGCAGCGGCCGTAGGTCGCCCTCGACGCTCAGCTTGCGCGCCTGCAAAAAAGGGGAGAGTCAGCCGCAACGCCAGCGGGCAGCTAGTGAGGTGCAGACAGGCGAGCTTACCAGCGGGTTGCCGTCGCGCTTGCCGGTGCCCTCTGCGGCAAAGAGCGACTTCGGATTCATCGCGATATCCAGCACACGGGCGATCTCCGCTCGATTCTCGATGCCGATGCTGCGCAGGAAGTTGCCGGCTTCCTGATAGGCGACATCAGCCTGCTGCTGCTGCTGCGCGACGTCCGCGCCTGCGTCACACCACCATTATCTCCCTGGTCATGCGCGTGTGCTGCAGCTTGCTCGAGTGCGCCCATGCAAAGCCATCACTGCTTTCTGATGACCTATCGCGGAGGCTTTGCTCCAGTATGCAAGACGAGGAACGATTTGAAACGCTAGACGTGAAGCGCATGACCACGGCTGCAATCCGGGAGGCAGGCGCAACGAGCAGGAGGCGTCCTGATGCGCGCCTGCAGCTCGGAGCCGACTCGCCAGCGCCCGCCGAGCGGCAGATAGATGGATTGGATGGCAGGCGAAAGACTTGTGCTCGCAGGAGCCGAGAGCGGGTCGCCAGGGAGCGGGCGGCCTTCCGGAAGTGCAAGGCGCGTTGCCGGCGGCCGTCGCAGCGAGCGGCCTCGTGGGCAGCGGCGCGGTGAGGTGCGCACAGTGCATGACTGGCAGCACTAGCAGGGAGGCTAAGTGTGTTTGCCGATTGTCGATCTGTCAAAGTTGTCAAAGTTGCCGCCGCTGCGGCAAGCTGAGGTTGTTCGCTGCAGTTGGAAAACACCGAGTTGGCGGCAGCCAGCTCGCCGATCGCTCGATTCTGACAATGCGCCACCGGGCACGTGCAGCAAACGAGCCGGCGGTGCAGTGCTCATTGGCAGCCTGCACGCGCTCAACCATCATGCAGCCGGCGATGCGTTTCAAGCAAAGAGGAAGCAGCTCCAGTTGCCGTCGCAGCATCAGCTGCGAAACGTCTCACAAACCTCAAGCTCAACGCAAGGACACGCGCGCAAGCCTGCCTCACAGCTCCTCCCTCATGAGGTCTTCAAGCGAGAACTCGTCCGCCTCCACCGCCGCCCCCTCCCCCCCATCCCATGGGCTGCCGCTGCGCAGCTCGGGCAGGCCGCCCGCCACCACCGCCACACGCTCCTGGCCCTGCAATATAGGGTCGAGTAATAGTTCAAGGTTAAGGTTTCAATAGGGCGAACGGGCGCGCCCTCTCACCAAACGGAAATCTAGCAAGCTCTCGTGGCAGCAGACGGGTCACGACCTTGACATGCAGACGATTCTTTCTCCATTCGCAAGGTGGTGAGCAGGAGATACTGGTTGCCCAGGGCCCTGCGGGTCTTGCTTGCTTGCTTGCCAGCCAGCCCCTTCAGTTGTCACCCTGCCCCGAAGAGGCAACCTCCTGCCTCTGCCGCTGCCTTTCAGGCGGCCAATGCGGGCAGCATCGGAGCTGTTGCCCTGAAACACCTCGGAGGCAAGAGCTGGCGCCCGCACACAGGTAGAGTTTCGCCGAGTTTCGCCGAGTTCCGCCAGAATTTCGCCAAAATTTCGCCAAAATGCCAGGCTTTTTGCCGTCCGACAGAGGCACGCACGCACCTGGCGCACCCGCTCCAGGAACTCCAGCGCGTGCGGCTCGTCGAAGGATTCTCGCAGCGCCGCGAACTTGCCCTCTTTAGGGTTCAAAGCGACCATCGCTGGATAACCATATCTGCCATGCGGGGCACAAGCTGTCAGAGATTGGGTCGTTGGAGGTTTAGGAGCGTTCTGAGTGCAAACAGCCGAATGTGTGGAAGCCTCATGTCAGCCGCAGCTCCTCACTGAGCACGGCCGGGGCGATTCTTTGCCCAACATGAGCACGGCCGAGGGAACCCTAGACCCACCCTGAGCAATGCGGAGGGGATTCTAGACCCAGCCTGCCCCGGATGCCAGCGCTGGCGCCAAGGGGCTCAGAGCTCAGGGTCCGAAGGTGCTAAAAAAGGGGCACGAAAAAAAAAACAATATTGCGCGGGGTTTAGGGTGCAGGGTTCCGGGAGGCCTCACCCGCCGACGCCCAGCGCCGCCTCCAGCTCCGGCTGCGCCCCGCCCGCGGCCCAGAGGTAGGAGAAGGGCCGCTCGGCGTATTTAGCCGCCAGGCTGTTGAGGACCTGCGGGGAGACCCGGTTGCAGGGTTTAGGGTCGAGGGTCTAGGGTTCGGGCGGCCAGGCTGCTCTATTTGCTGCGGCAGTGCTGGCGGTCGCTGGGTGCTTGGATGCCAGCGTACGCGCCCCAGAGGGGGTTGGCGGGGGGCGTTACTGGGGGGTGGCCTCAAGCGCCTGCAGCAGGGAGCCGGGAGCAAGGCCAGGGCGGCGGTGGCAGCTGCAGACAGCCTGGCCCGGGCGGCCTCTGCAGCCTGCCGAGGCAAGTAGAGGTGGCGGCCGACGGAGGCTGCCATGGAGGCAGTGCAACAACCTTTTGTGACGCGATGATTCCCTTGCAGAGCGGTTCACTTGGCAATATGAAAAGGCGTTATACAAAAACCCCGAAATAGGGAGGAGCCCCGCGCCTGGATGTAGGCTCGCCGTCCAGCCGCCTTGGAGTCCAGCAGGTCGGGAAGGAAGGCGATGAGGCACAGCTTGCGGGCGGCCACCTCCTCGTTGCCGCTGCACTCGATCTCGAGAACGTGCTGGTCGACGAGCTCGCGAGCCTGTCGCATTCGAGCGAGATGCGTTCGAAATTTAGAGTTTGAAATTTGGGCTTCACGGCCGGACGCGCGCGCGCCGCGGTCCCGCGCTCGCGGGCAATTTTCGACTTCAGAAATTGGCGATTTCCTGGCGTGGAAAAGATTTCCGATTGTGGGTAGCCGCCGCTGCGTGGTTGGCGGGCCGGGTGAAGAGCGCGCGGCGCGACTTGTCTGAATTGGCGGGAAAGCGCCCGCTCAACAAGGTTGTGGAGCGACGGGAGCCGTGCCTCCGGCGGCGGCTGCAGCTTGCGCCACTCGGCCAGGGCGAAGGCTGCGAGGCTGCCTGCGTCCCGGCCGCCGCGGTAATCCGAAGGGCTGTCCTTGTCGGCTCCGAAGAACTTGATGGTGGGGAAGCCCTGAATGCCAAACTCCTGCGTGTGTTTACAGAGAGCTTAGGTTATGTAGGGCGTGGGATATGCAGGCGTTCCTTGTTGGCTTGGGAGCCGGAAGGGAGCCAGGCTGTCTGGCCCGGCCAGAGAGCCGCCGAGCCGCCCGAAAGGTGCATCGGCGCAGATTTATCTGCTTGATGCTCGAAACCCATCAGAGCTTGACCCGGCATCAGGGGGACCTCCAAGCGGACTAATGCATGGGGCGGATTGCGTTCGTTCCGTCGCTTCTGCAGCGCAGGATTGCAGCAAGTGTGGGATGAGGGAGATGGTGTTGTGTGTGTGTGTGTGTGTGGGTGGGTGGAGGGGGGGATGCCTGGCAGGTGGCCTCCTGTGCTGTGCAGTCCACTGCGCCGACAGCCACCTTCCCCTTCACCTCGGCCGCCAGGGCCTCCCAGTCCGGCTTCAGGCTCTTGCAGTGCCCGCACCTGCAGCAGTACTCACCACAAATCAGTCGGCTGCCATCATTCCAGTCAACGTTTCTTAAGCAAGCTTTCTGCTGCGCTGCTCACAGTTTCTGGCTCGATCGTTTCATAGTTAGAATCTGACTCCTGGGGAGGAATGGGGTGCGTGGCACCAAGCGGCGGCTGTGCCCCCCCCCCCCCCCCTCCGACCACCACCAGTCCCCACCCTTACACTCAATTGGGGCTTGGGGTAGAACCTAAACCTTTTACCCGTTACTCTCAAGCCTTGACTCCAACCACACAGCGGAGGGGCCAGGCAGCTCGGCGAGCCTGGCTGGGCCGCGCGTGGGGAAGCGGCAGGCGGGAGGTGGGAGGCTGGGCCGCAGAGGGCAGCCAGGGCAAGAGGCAGCCAGGCTGCCTCGCTCAGATCCGTGCTTTGAAGGGAAGGCGGGGGGCTGTTTCATGCCGTGGCGTGTCACGTGACACCATCCGTCACACTGCCCTCAACACCGCTGCCGAGGGGTGGGGGCGGACCACGGGGCGTAAAATTCGACCAGCCACAGCTCCTCGCCCGCCACCTGGCTGTGGAAGCTGGCGTCCGTTAGGGAGATGACGTCTGCGGGCGGCAGTTAGCAGCAGTCGGGTCACTGGAAGCTCTGGAAACCACAGCAGCTGGTGCCTCCAAATGGGGGCAGGGGCCTCGCACCGGAGCCTGCGCCGTAAAAGCCGTTGCCGGTGGGCGGCGGCGGCGCCCGTTTCCTGCCCTCTGGGCCTGCAGTGAGGGGCCATCTTGCGTCGGTTTGAGTTGGGCTCAGTCGGGAGTGCGAGCAGAGACCGGTGGTGGAAGGGGAGGAGGAGTTACTAGGACTGGCGCCGATGCGAGCCAGCGCGACCTTCTTGGCCTGCCCCAGCGCCCACTCCAGAATCTCTTTGGCGCTGCGGCCGCCCTTGTACTCGACCGCCTTGCGCTTGCCGCCCTTCTTGCCGGCATGCAGCAGCTTGATGGTCGGGAAGCCCTTGATGCCAAACTCAGCTGCACACAGTTGTCGGTCAAGCTGCTGTGGAAGCTCGCGAGTACGTGTGCTACAAGAGGCTGAGATCCAGATGTACCTGCAAGCTCCTTGTGGGCGTCAGCATCCACCGCTCCCACTTGCAGAACGCCTTTCAGCGCGGCCGCTACCTCCTCCCATGCGGGCGCCAGGCTTTTGCAGTGGCCACACCTGCGTTTCAGGGGCCCACAACAGGAAGTTGAGGATTGTTCAAGAACAGTACAAGATGTCCACTTGGCAGGCGTCGTGTTGCCGATTTGCTCATGTAGGGCGTACCAAGGAGCGTAGAACTCAACTAGCCACAGCCCTTCGCCCGGCACACTCGCGATGGTCGACGAATCTAGCTGGCGCACGGCAGAGTCGCCGGAGTAGAAGGCGGAGCAGAGCGCGGGCAGGAGTGCAAGCAGCGCGACGGCCGATGTGGGGCGCGCCATCTTCGGTGATGGACGCAATGATTGCTTGTTCACCTTGATGCTCAGTGCTCAGGCGAAAGCAGGGGAGCGAGATCCTCATGGCCCCTTTCAATCCGCGAGCGGCAAACTTCCTGGTTCACAACCACCATACGAAAGCTGCTGAACTACAAGATAGTTGACGCTCTCTCGGCAAGAACAACGATAAGGCTCGATTGGTCGGGCATGCGGATGTGATACGCGCGCCATCCTGCCTCCCGCTGCGCCAAATACGACAGGTGAAGCTTCCCAACTGATATCCGCGCATACTTTCAGGAATTTGGCGGCCCCAACGGCCGCACGCGGTCGACTGCTTATTGCCAGCCGGCCTTTTGGTGCCGCTAGACGGCGTGCGCGCTCCATCGCGCGGCAAGCACAGCTGAAAGGCACGCCACAGGGCAAAGCTCGACTTTGAGTATCCAGTGGCACTGAGCCGCCGCCCCGGGCGCTGTCTGCAGCCATGCAATCGACCGCTGGGCCGCCAGCTGCGCGCCTGCCGCACCTGGGCGCCTGCGTATGCGCGCAGGCCTTTGCCTCGCTGCGTCCCAGGCGCCCGAGAGGGCAGACGACGGCTACTGGGCGGATTGCGAGGCACATGTGCCTGCCTAGGCGGGCTGGCGTCAGGCTGCAGTGCCGGGCAGAGGGCGCCCGCGGCGCGGCGTTCCCAGCGGGCCGGCGGCAGGCGAGAGTGGAGCTGCCGGCCTGCTTCGTGAGCCTGGGCGTGGAGGACGCGATGGCGAATGCAGACAAGGTGGGCGCGGCAGTCTCGGCCGGCGCCACCGGCGTCCTGCTGATGTGCGCGCCTGACACTGGTCCGCCTCTCCTCCTCCTCTCCCTCAAGTGCCTCACAAGCTGCACCTTCTGGATGCCTGCGCTGCTCCGCTCTGCCGGCAGACCACATGTCACGTCACTCCCTGGCGACAGCTGCCCGCATGCCGGCAGCCCAGCCTCCTGGCCTCCACCCGGGCCTGCTTCCGAGCCAGCCAGCAACCAGGCGGCCGCCCTCGCCGGCGCGCCCCGTAACTCGCGCCCAGCGGAAGCTGTGTAACTGCCGCAGGCGCGGCGGAGCTGTACGAGGCGGCGGTCAGCCTCAAGTCGCTCATCCGCGGCCGCGCCTGCCTGCTGGTCGCCGACCGGACTGACATTGTGAACGCGGTGGAAGCAGACGGCGTCGCTCTCAGCCCCAAGGGTACTGCCAGATTAGATCACTACCATATCACAACTCCCTGCCGCCTCACCTCGATCTTCTTAGGGTTTAGAGTAGGGTTTCCTGCATGTTCAAGCTGGCTCACAGAGTCGTTTTTTTCATTTGAAAGACGCGTGCATGTGCCCCATCCTGACCCTGAACGGAGTGTCTCTGCCAGCAATGGGCTCCACATGCCCTCCGCATGCTGTCCCAGGCCGTGCGGTTTCAGCGCACCGCCTGCCTTCTTGCTTCCTGAAAAGGGTCAGCGGTAGCCAGCGGGCTGAAGGCAAAGTGTAGCATCCCGCCCACTCTGCCTGCTCAGCCTGACCAGGCAGCCCCCAGCAGCGCCCCGCCGGACCCGACCGGCGCCCCGTAACTCCCACCCCTCGTAACTCCCGCCTGATGTAACTCCAGCCCGGTGTAACTCCCGCCCTGCAGGCCTGCCGACGCTGGTGGCCCGCCGCATGCTGCGCGCCGGCGAGGGCGGCCTCATCGCCAGCCTGGCTTCCTCCGCGGGCGAGGCGCGGACGGCTGCCAAGGACGGGGCCAACCTGGTCCTGCTGACGGCGCGGCCCCTTTCTGTTAAGGGTTTAGGGTTTCGGGTCCAGATTTGGCCGATCCGAGGCTGCGAGTCGAGCGGAGGCGAGCCCCAGGGCCTGCGGCAGTGGTACTCGCATTTTAGGGTTGCAGGATAACCCTAAAGTGGCAGCGGCAGTGGCGGTGGCAGCGGCGGCACGATGCAGGGCGCATAGCTAGAGACCCTAAACCCTAAATTGAGCACGGCAGCAGCAGAAGCGGGCAGTCCCGGCCAGGCAGCCGAGCCGGCGGGGGCCGCATGCCTTGAGGGTTTCAGCCCTTGACTTCAAACCCTAAGCCCTAAACCCTAAGGCGCCCTAAACCCTGTAACGCAGGGCGACGGTCAGGGGCCCGTGACGCCCGAGGCCGTCTCTGCGGCGCGCAGCCAGCAGGGCTCGAGCGGGGCGATTCCCATAGTGGCGGCCGTGCCAAGTGCCGCCGCCGCCGCCAGCCTGGCCTCCGCCGACGGCGCGCTGCTGGATCTCTCCGGGCTGGACGGGGCCGCGGCGGCGGACCAGGCCCGCCCCTCCCGCCGCATAGGGTTTTGGGCTCTGCTCGTACCATGATTTAGGGTTTTTCAGGGTATGTAGGGTTTAGGATTTCGTGGCGCGCTTCACCCGGTGAGAGACGGGCAGCGCGGCCACAGGTCATCTCATCCGGCTTTCAGGGTTTAGGGTTTCGCGTGTCTGCCGCGTCTAGGGTTTCGGGCCCGCTCGCCGCATCCGCCGGCCGGCAGGCAAATGCGAGGCTGGCTGGATCAGGGGTTAGGATTTTTGAGGGAGAAATTGAAAGGCTGGCTGCTGGGCGGCAGGTGCGGACCGCGCTGGCGGCTTTCCAGCGGCAACCAGGCGAGGCTGGCGGCGATTCGGCAGCAGAAAGCGGCGATTCGGCGGCAGAAGGCAGCGGCGGGCGGCAGCGCCCAGGGCTGAAGCACTTTCTGGACGCGGACAAGGAGGCGCTGCTGGAGCAGGAGCGCGAATTCCTGCAGGACGGCCTGGCGTTCCTGCAGGCCAGCGCCTCCCCTGCCACGACGCACCTCGTTTTAGGGTTTAGGGTTTAGGGTTCCTACCCTCTACCCTAAACCCTAATATCGGAAAGAAACACGAGCAGTAAGCGGCGGCGGCGGCAGAGCGTCTCCTTCCGCCGCACATGTGCTGCCGCAGCCGGGGCCATTCGCCCCGTCGGCGTCAGGATTGTAACTGACGCTGACCCTAACTGCCGTCCCAGACCCCGACCGCCTGTCCCAGCAGCGCCCGTCCGCCCGCCTCCGACCCCTGAACCACAGACTTCGAAATCCCAAAACCCTACATTTATCAAAACCCTAGTTTCCCCTAAACCCTACGTTTGAAAGCGGCCGTCGCCCGCGCCGCAGGCCGCCACGCCGGAGCTGCAGGAGCTGGGGCTGATGCGTGACGCACTCAAGCAGCTGGACGAGCTGTTCCTGATGGTTGTTGTGGGGGAGTTCAACAGCGGCAAGAGCAGCATCATCAACGCGCTGCTGGGCGGCCGCTTCCTGGCCGAAGGCATCCTGCCGACCACCAACGAGATCAGCGTCATCAAGCACAGGCGCGCCGCCATACCCTATCCCTAAACCCTAAACCCTAAACTCGGGATCTGGCGCCCATCGACCCAGATTCGCGGGGCGCAAACGGGCCGCGTTGCAGCGGACGCATGCCTCCGAAACGCTCTTCTTGTCCTTGGGGGGGGTTTTGGTGGCGGCAGAAGCTGGCCGCCGTCTGCTCAGCACTCGAACCGCGCGCTGTCCAGCCCCGCAGCCCTGCGGGGGGCGATGCGGATGTGCAGTGCGTGCCCTGCTCTCCGTTCCATCCCCCTCCCCTCCATACTGGCGGCAGGGGGCACTCTGCCGTCCAGCCACGTCCGGAAGCGCCGCCTCCGTCGTCGACACGCGACACTGGGGAATGTCGTGATCTGCGCAACGTAACGCTCACGTAACGCCCAGCCCCACAGCTCGAGCGGCGTCGAGGGCTGCCAGTCACGCCGCCGCGCCCGGCAGCCGCCAAAATCTGCGTAACGTAACGCTGACGTCACGCCGACGTCACGCCCCGCAGCCCGACCGGCGGCGAGGAGCTGTACCAGGACGCGGACGGGCAGTACGTGCGCAAGCTGCCGGCCGAGCTGCTGCGAGACGTCAACATCGTCGACACGCCCGGCACGAACGTGATCGTGGACCGGCAGCAGCGGCTGACCGAGGAGTTCGTGCCGCGAGCCGACCTCGTCCTCTTCTGCATGTCCGCGGGCGCGCCTTCGAAACCCTGTCGAAAACCCTGCACCGAACCCCGCACGGAATTCTCGAAGGGCCCCGGAAAGCGAGATCCCCCGCACCGCCCTCGTCCTCTTCTGCGCGGTTGTTCATGGGCGTGCTACTGAAACCCAATCCGAAACCCCACACCGATTTTCCGCAGGCATCGGTTCAGAGGGTCCGGAAAGCGAGGTCCCCCGCGCCTCTGAAACCCTGCACAGGAACCCTGAATGGCAAAACCCTCGCGGCAAAAGCGTCCTCTTTTCCACGTCCGCGCGCGCGCCACTTTCAGAAATCAACTCGGAACCGTGATCGTCGCCGAACTCTCGAACGAACGCCCGGCAGAAACCCTAACCGAGACCCTAAAGGGTTTCATCCGTCTGTGGCGCCGCAGACCGGCCGTTCACGGAGAGCGAGACCAATTTCCTGAAATACATCCGCCAGTGGGGCAAAAAGGTGGTTTTCGTCGTCAACAAGTGCGACATCCTGGCCAGCGACGCGGAAGTCGCAGAGGTCGTCTCCTTCGTCGGCAACGCCGCCACCCGCCTGCTGGGCGTCGAACGCAGCCAGGTGGGCCGATTTTGCCGCCTTTTCCCCCCGAATTCCCGACGTACATATCTGGTTTCGAGGTTGTGTCTTGTTTAAAAAACCCACTGTTTTCCAACGCTGCTGGGCATCAAGCGCAGCCAGGTGCAACGGTTTCGCCACCTTTTCTCCCAAATTTCCCGGCATGCGAGGCTGGTTTTTTTGTCTTTGTAAATTGGGATGATACCGGCGCCTCCCAGGCTTTGAGCGCAGCCAGGTGGGTGTCCGGGTGCTCCAGTTTTTGCCCCGCTTTCCTCCTCGATTTCCCGACCTAAAAGTCTGGTCTTGAGTCATCTTAAAAACCCAAAAATTTCCGGCGGCGCCTTCCGGTCGTGGAGCGCAGCCGGGTGCTCCGGTTTTGCCGCCTTTTCTCCCAAATTTCCCGACGTCAAGGCCTGGCCGTGAGTGTTTGTGACACCCTGGATTTTGCCGATGCCTGCTGTGTGTTGAGCGCAGCCAGGTGGGTGCCCACTTCGGTTTCCCCTCCCCCTTTTCTCCTTAATTTTCCGAGAAAGAAGTCTGGTTTTTTGTCTTTTTTAAGAGTATTTTTAGCTCTTGGTCGCTGGGGCTCTGCCGGCACGTGCTGGGCGTCTGGTGGGGCTGCAGTGCGGCCGGGCACCGGCAGGCCGCAAAACCCTAAAGGTTGTCGCGACTGTTCGCCTTCAAACCCCGAAAACCCTACATGCGTGCCAGGGCGGCCCGTCACACGGCCCTCACCGCGCCCCGCAGACCCTAGAGACAAGTAACCCTAAAAACCCTACGCCGCGACGCAGGTACTGCCGGTGAGTGCGCGCGCGGCGCTGGAAGCGAAGATCAGCGTCGGCGGCGGTCGCATGGCCGGTCCGCCACCTCTACCCCGTTTTCTCTCCATGACTAATCCCTAGGGTTTCAGGGCTTCTAGGGTATGGGGCCGTGGCACACAGGGGCGCGGCAGTGTCCTGGGCTGGCTGTGGGCGGGGAAGGGGGGGGGGGAGTGGGGCGGCGGCGCGGCCCATGCTGCCGGCAGCGGCCTGCGTCCGCAAGCCCCTCTTTACGCACAAATCCCGCCCTTGCCCCTTCGCAATCTAGGGTTTTGGATTTTGAGTTTAATACATAAGGGCACCACAACAAGACCAGACCCAAAAATCCGCCCATGCCTGCGTCGCACGAGGGCACATGCGACGGTCGGGGGTGAGAAATTGGTGACATGGCGACGCGTTGCATCACGTCGCGTCACGTCGCGTTACGTCACGTAACGTAACGTCACATCGCGTCACGTCGCATGGCGTCGAGCAACGGCCGAGACGGCCTGCCCGGAGCGACAAGACGGCAAGCGAAAAGTTACTTCACACGTTCCGTAACGTAACGCGTGACGTGACG